>JAJMAV010000069.1:0-56045 GCA_030565045.1 Starmera caribaea
GTTGTCCAAGAGTGTGGCGAGATTTGGTAGAGCTGAGAATGTTGTCACTGCTAGCAGCTATTGAGCAAGCTGGGCAGCAAGCCTTTAAGCCTTTAAGCTTCATTAATCTTCATATGTAATAATAACGAGATCTGACACAATTTTTGGCACTGTGGCATCTTCCGTTTAAAGTAATTTGTGGTCACGTGCACCTGTTATAGAAATACACGTGACAGCAGTGTAGATAACACCAGAAAAAAACAATATTTTTTTACAAAATAATCCGATGTAGTGTAGGGGCTATCACAGTACACTCTCACTGTACAAACCCGAGTTCGATTCTCGGCTTCGGAGGATTTTATTTTTTTGCAATTTCTTCAAAAATCAGCTTTTATCTGAAAAAAAAAAACGCTGTTATCTCTCGCTTTCCCTTGATAATAACAGCTGACACAAGACTGCCACTGTACTTCTAAAGAGATGATGGAACAGCCAACAACGCCTCCGATACCCACCACTCCAACGGCTCCTTCCTCTGCGCAGGAAACAACAAGGTCTGCCAAAAGAACCAACAGCAACGTTTCACTATCAGATCGCGACAAGTTCAGGTCCAAGCTAGACAACTACGCACTCACAAGCGACTACCACGCCATCTCAACAGCTATAGAAGACAACGACATGCTGCGACCACTCTCAAACACCATCAATAATTTCAATATCACCAACATCAACAACAACAACAACAACAACAACATTCTCAATATCAATAATAGCATAAACATTAACAACAACAACAACCTAAACACCCCTCGCAACAAACGCCACTATTCAGCGTCTTCTGTAACAAACACTCACACCACCAATGCTTATAATACACATGATACTTCCAAACTGTCGCCACAGGCTATACAAAAATCAATCATATCACCTATGGACCCATCAGTCGAACCACTTTGGACATCCTCACAAACAACAACTAAGCAGTCATTGATACCTTTAAAATTAATATCCAATGCACAATACAAATCAATAACAAATTGGCATTATTCAAATCAACTACCAGATTGCGAAACTTTATTCCCCTGGCTACATGGAATTCATCAGGCAAACTTACATCAAAGAGATTTCCTTCATAATTTATCACAATTCACCACGTTAGAAAGAAACAATTTTGAATCTTTGAATAATTCAAACTATTTAATCCCTGCTAATCATAGATATTTGATCCCTGTTAGATCTCAAAAATTTATCTCAAATGAATTAAATCATAATATTGATCAAGATAACTATATCTCTGAAAATCAGGTCGATCAAGGTCAAGATAATTATTTACCAAACTCAGGTTTATTGAAAGGCTCAATCTCTCCCTTTGAGATATTATCGAAAGTTGATACAAATAAATCAGATCTATTAGATTTTTTGACAAATTTAATTAAAGATTTACAATTAGTTCCTACGAATTCATCATCATCAACAACAACATCTTCTTGTAACACTACCACCACTTCAGCTGGACTGAATAATAGTAAAGAAAAATCAAAAGAGTTCCAAAATCTTCTATCCCAAATATTCAATGATTGTTATTCTTTAAAACTCTTACCTTTTTTCAAAAATTTAGATCCCATTAGAGGCGTATCCTTAAGAAATTTCCATATTCAAGTTTCCAAGATCTCTCAAATATCAGATTTTGTCATCTATTGTTTCAATGATGATCATTTATCAACATCCCCAAATTCAAATTGTAAATGTTTACCAATTGCAAGATTAATTTATTTGGCCCAGTTAAAACATGCTCTGGATTATCCTGAATTAACTGGATCAGTTTATACAACAGTTATCCTAAAAGATTCTGATATAAATTTTTTCAAAAATCAAAATAATAATCAATTGTTGGCAATTGATTTAATTAAAGAATCAAAAACTTTAAGGAATCAAGGGAAATTTTGTTCAAATTTTGATTTAGCTTCTTTTAATAATTGGGATTCAAATTATCTTTATAGAGAAAAATTAGAAATTTCTAAAATGTCAACTGCTACTTTAACTATTAATAACGTTTGGATGGGGAATACAACTGATTTTGAAGTTTTGAAACTAAAACATCCAAAACTTTCAAACTCGTCTTTTGCACTTAATAATTCAATTTTACCACTTTATATTGACCCAAATTTCTCAACAATGACAATCAAAAATTTAACTATGGATCCAAACAATGATGAATTATTAATCACACCAGCTAAAACTAATTGGAATTTTTTCATTAATTGTTCAGAAGGTTGTGATTTCCCATCATTAACAACAATGCAAGATTATTTATCCAAAAATTATGATTTGAATTCAGATAAGGATAAAATTCAATTTACTTTCCCACCTTCTGGTTCAATTACCGTTGGAGATTGTTCGGATTCAGATATCTTGTCCATAATCAACATATGTAAATTATTATTTTTGAGATCAACAAGAGAAAAACCTGCGTTAATTTATTGTTCAGATGGTTATACAGAATCATCATTTTTAAATGTCTGTTTTTTAATTTATTCAACTTTCAAGAAATTAGATCAAGTTTTAATTGACTTACATCTCCTATATGGAAGACCAACTTTTTTATTCCCAACTGATATTCAACTAATTTCCAAGATTCAAAATTTATTATTATTATGTTCACCATTAAATCCTAATCATAATTTTATTCCAAATCAAATTGAGATCATACAATCAACTATTTTACAACGAGAACTGTTCAAACCGATGGAGAAAAATTGGTGTACAGATTCAAATGGATCACTTCCTTCCAGGATTTTATCTTATTTATACTTAGGGACTTTAGTCCATGCATCAAGTTTTGAACTATTAACAAATTTGAAGATTAAGAGGATTATTTGTGTTGGAGAAAAAATACTTTGGTTATCAAACTTATCAACTTCATCGTTTGCTAAGAAAACCATAACTTCAAATATAACAATTTTTCATTCTTTCAAAAACATCCCCGTGGACTCAGTCATGTGTATTGGAAACATTCAAGATGATGGGATTGACACGTTAAGTCATAATTTGGCTCATGCATTGGATTTTTTACAAGACTGTTATGAAACTAACACTAATGTTTTGGTACATTGTAGAGTTGGAGTTTCAAGATCAGCTACTGTTTGTATTGCTGAAGTTATGAAAAGATTGAAAATTAATTTGATTAGAAGTTATTTATATGTTAGAGTTAGAAGATTGAATGTTATTATTCAACCTAATTTGAGGTTTATGTATGAGTTGGTTAAATGGGAAGAAATTACGAGGTTGCAAAAACAGCGTGCTTTGGTTTCTAATGGGGGTGATCGTAGTGATAATGATATTGGAGATAATCTGAATTCAATTGATTCGAGTTTCAATGAAATGGTAAGTTTGGAAAATAGAGATGAAGATAAAGTTGAATGGGTTAGGGATGTGGATTGGCATGTGCTTTGTAGGGAAATTGATTTGTTAAATAAAGCGTATATTAAACCAAAATGATTATGCTATTTTGATGAATGTTTAGCAAAAATTTTTGATGTATGTAAAAAGATCATTACTTAGAATTTGGAAACAATATTCTTTTTTCTTCTAATTGTTTTGTTATAACATCTTTGAAAAATTCAAAATTATCATAAAGATATTTAGCGATTAATTGACCTCCAATTCTTTTATTTTGTGCAATTTTTGTACAAACTAATATCCCATTGATATGACAAATGATTTCCATTGTAGCAGTTTTCAAATCTTTATTTCTAATCCCATAATCTGCAGCTGAAAGCCCCACAGCGATCAATTTATGATTCAATTTTTCTTTATATTGAATTAAATCAATTGAAGGATCACAATCTGGTGCTTCCATAATTTTAAGATTCAATGGATTACTTTCATCTCTTCTATTGGCATCAGCATCAAGTCCAATACCTGACAGTTGTGTCAATTGTGGTGGTTGTAGAGGTGGTGCACTCAGCATAGATCTATATGAACTAGATTTATCTGTTGATAATGGTTGATTTAAAAATGGTAATGATTTATTGGTTAAGTTTAATTTCATCATTGGATTATTTTTGAAACCTGCTTCATATGAATCAACTGGTTGTTTTGAAGGTATTGCAATTCCATGACCTCTTAAAATATCCTTATGTAATTTATGAATGAAGAATTCATCTTTAAGCATTTGAATCTTAACTTTATATTCTGCTTTACTATATGAGGTACTACTAGAAGTACCTAAAACCACGCCATCCAACTCTGCTTGAACAATATAAACCGGTGGATTTTGCGAAGAAGTATAAACCAAACGATATTTAACGTCATTATTCCCAAACCATTTCGACATTTCAGCATTATTATCAACAATTTCCACGTTATCATCATCAAATTGACCTAGTAATGGTTCTAATGCAATTGTTAACCAATCATCAAATGAATCTGGTGCAATTATTGAAACAATCCCAATATATCCTAAGAACACTCTATGAGAAGCATGAGTTATACCTGCAAAATCTAAAGCTTTATACCATCTTTCAAAAACCATTGGTGATTTTGCCATTGCCTTTATAGTTTTGAAATTTTTCCCTCTAAATCTTCTAAGTAATTGACGAGTTAAAAAATCATCGTATTTACTCATCCCTAATTCGCATAAATTATCAAACCCCATCATTCTTTCTAAAACTTGATCTTCATCTGAAGTTGGAATGAATTTTGGTTTAAAATATTTAATGTCAGTTAGAAATTTAATCATTATTGGATCATTATCGAATTCAGATGATGTTTGTAGTAGTTTCAAGTCTTTATATGTGGATTTTAAGTCAAACACGTTGAATTGATGGTAGTGGTCCATTTGTTTGAGTCCATAGATTATGAATGAATCGTCCATATAGGATAAAGTTGGTTGATCAACGGTTAATCTAGAGGACTCGAATTTATAAGTCGATGGCACCGATTTGAGACTTTCAAGAGTATTTAGAAATGACTTTGTAGTTGTAAAAATCTGGGTGATTGATTTATGATTGAAGGTATTGTAAAAAGTATCAGCTTCAATGGAATGAATGTATTTGTTTATTATTAAATCATTGTCTGGTGGTGTATCCAAAGAGTCCGAGCGTTGACGTTTCAAAGAGATTGGTTCAGAGACTGTGCTTATCGTGTTGTTCAGCTGCGACGTTGTCTGTTCTTCTGCTTCTGTTGTGTTCATTTTGGTGGGTCAGTTTGTTTAATGTTGATGAATTGTTATTTATGTTCTTTAGTTAAAATTTTGATTTTTATCTGACAATTTATGTATGTATTTCTCAAAATTGTTTGATTGAGATTAAGTTTGTCGTGTTACTGGCTGAGTTGTCTTTAGAAAAATCCAGTTATTTAGCTTACTTATGATAACAGTACTACAGCATCCTTCTCAAAAGCATCAAAATAGCATTAATTCCAAATTATTTCAAAAAAAAAAACGACTTTAAATCAGACAGAATCAGGAAACAGTCTACTCTTAGCAGCCAACTGCTGCTTCACTCTTTCCACATAAAACGAAATATTATCACAAAGATACTTAGCAATCAACTGACCAGCAATTTTCTTGTTCTGTGAAGTTTTCTTACAAACAACAATCCCATTAATTCTGCATGTAACTTCAATGAAATTATTTGGTAATTTATAGTTGGTATATTCTGCAGCAAGTAAACCTTCATTAGTTAAAGCACGGTTTAGTTTCTCTTTAATTTGTGCAAAATCTGCAGTTTGATCTGTATCTGGAGCTTCATCAATTTCTAAATTCAATGGGTTACCTTCATTTGAGATTTGTTGTATATTAGTTGTGATACCTGTGACTGTGTTGTATTCTGATCTTGGGACTGAGACAACTGGGTGTGAAATCATTGCAGTTTTCGTGAATCTAATATCATATGGAGCTGGTGCAGTGATTTCATCTGATCGGATCTTAGGTAATAAATTATATTTTTGAATAGTGGATGACATATAAGCAGGTAGCACACCTTGTTTTAGATTAATACTGAATTGACTTGTATTATCAGAATTGAAACCTCTAGCCACTAAAACTTCAGCTTGAAGCTTATTCAAGAAATAACTATCTCTAACAACTTGTTCTGATATCTTATATTCTGCTTCACTGACTGAAATACTACTTGTTGTAGCAAGCACAACATCATACGTGATGGCTTGCATAATATAGACAGGTGGCTGCTGAGTTGTGGTGAACAAAGTCTTGAATTCAACTTTACCAAAATACTTGATCATTTTATCTTTATTTTCACCATTTAAAGGTCTTGGTCTTTCAAATTGAACTAATAATGGTTCCAATAAAATTGTGAGCCATTGATTTATAACATTATGTTCATAAACCAAAGAAGCAGCGCCAATAAACGCAAAAAATAGCTCCCCGTTTTCATTAATATTTTCATCATTCATATTATCAAATTTCAAAATTTCAGTAAATTTATTTAATAATTGATTGTTGGTGGCTAGTTGTTTGATCAATCCAAAATCTTCATCTCTGAACCTAAGTTTCAATTGTCTTGCAATGAAAGAAACATAATAACTCTCACCCAAATCACATAAATTTTCAAACCCCATTAATTCATATAAATGTTCCATTTCTTCGTCATTTTCAGGTATATTTTGAGGAACATAGAATTCCATCACGTTCAATGCATTGGACAAAATTGGGTGGTTGGTTTCTTCACCGTTAAGTTTGATGAATCCATCATTTTGCAAAGTTTTAGCGATTTTCAAACCGGTTTCAACGTTTTCTGGGATATTAACTTTTGGGAATTTACTTTTGAAGATTTCTAATGATTCAATACTTGGAAAATTTTGCATTGTTTCTAAGTCTGATAACAAGTCTCTAAATGCTGCACCAGTGGCAATGATTGACTTCTTATTAATTTCAGAACTTGGTTTACCAATTGAAGCGAGGAATTTCCCATAGAGTTGTTTCTTTGATGTACTTAATTCCAGATCTTGAGTGGCTGGCACAAGACTGTAGTATGCAGATTGTGGTGATTGTTGTGCTGATGAGAATTCTGGGGTAGGAGAATTGCTTAAAGGTACAGGGACGTTTGTCTCTTCATTTGTGAGTGGCAAATTATTGGGTATCGTTTGAAGCTGGTTGTGAGAGTCTTGAGATGACTCTGAAGCGCTATTTGGACGTCTTTTGTTTTTGCGTGGATCTGCTGGAGAGCAGATGAGCTGGTCGATCTCCATTGTGTGAAGCTTTTGATTGTATGTAGTTGTTGATATTGGAAAGTTGATGATTTTTCTAACTTTTTTTTTTTTTTGTATGTAGAAGAATATAAAACGCGTTTTTATTTAGCGTTGAATAACACTTTGAGTTGTTAAGATTGTGATTGATTTAGTGCTTTGAGAGTTGTTTTGAAAGATATATTGGTATCTGAAAGACAGGAATGATGGATAGCGAAAAAATGAGCGAAATCGGAGCATTGCAACACGGTAATTTAGACGAAGGCGACACTACGCTAATTGAAGAGAAGACAGTTGACCAGGAGATGGTGGATGTTGGGCAGGAGCCAGAGACAGAGACTGAAGGACACGACACGGTGGAAGAGGAAGCAGCAGCACCACCAGCAACACAACCACAGCAGCCCTTAGAACAGGAGGAAGACGTCCCAGAAGAAGAAGAAGAAGAAGAAGAAGAAGAAACCGGAACTACAGTGCTACAATTATCCAAAGTCAAAAAGATATTTAAGATGGATTCAGATTTCATAGCAGCCAGCTCGTCTGCTGTGTTTGCCACTGCCATTGCCACTGAGCTGTTTGTGCAGTATTTCACAGAACAGGCATCTTTAATAGCCAGAAGTGAGAAAAGAAAGAAATTGCAGTATAAAGATTTCAGTACAGCAGTGGCTAACATTGAACAGTTGGAGTTTCTGAGTGATGTTGTGCCAAAGACTGCTGTGTTGAAGAAACTGGTGGAGAATAATAAAGTGGAGTACAGTAAAACTGGTGTGCTGGAGAAAGGACAACAGGTGTTGCCATTTGGTAAGAAGAAACCACAGAGTAATAGTAGCAAAGTTGATGAAGAAGAGGTGGAGGAATTGCCTGATAGTGATGTAGAGGAAGTTGTGGATGCTGATGATCAGGAGGAGGATGAAGAAGAGAATGAGAAGGAAGGAGTAGAGTATGGAACTGAAGATGAAGATGAAGATGAAGATGAAGATGAAGAAGATTAGGACTCTTGGTACATAATTAAAGATAGGTGATCATATTTATAAACTACAACTGTACAATAATTTACATTAGATTTGGAAGTGTATATGGATATTTACATGGTAGGCAGATCTGTTTAATAAAGGTGTGTTGAAGATTGGAAACTAACCTCTTTCCAAATAACCTTGTTTTCTTTGAGCAGCCTTTGTGACGATTCTACCATTGTAAATAAACTCCTTAAGCTTAGTGAAGAACAACTGTGGATCAGTGGTACCTTTGAAACCAGCGTAAGTGTTTTTCAACTCTGGAGCCATTGGGGAGACAAAAGGCAGCAGTTTAGGGTTGTAGTAACGAGGCACAACAAAATGACGGACTTTCCCCCAGTTGATGTGGAAACGACCTTTGTTATCCAGCTTACCAATACCGTTGGAACGAGTACCTTTATAGAAGTTCTTGTTACCGTCTTTGGTGGTCAAGGCGTGTCTCTTGGAACCGGTTTTGGTGACACCGTAGAACAGAGTCCCGTCTTTGTACTTCTTCCACGGACGTGTCAAGAGCTGAGCAGCAGACTGGTGGAAGGAACGGACTTGAGTGGCTCTCATCTCTCTTTCTGTTCTTCTGTTCTTCTGTTGTTGTTGTTCAATGTTGAAAAATTTGTCTTTTTTTTCTTTAATATGAGAAAAGAAATCGATTTTTTTTACGTTTCATTTTATGGTGAAGAATGACGAAAAGTGAAGAACAAACGACGATGAACGTTGCCAGCAGCTTTGCACAGGCCATAGGAACCACGCCGTTGATCAGATTGTCCAAAATAGCGAAAAAATTTGGAGTTACAGCTAACATCTACGCCAAATCAGAGTTCCAAAACCCAGGAGGATCAATCAAAGATAGAGCAGCATTGTACTTGATCAAAGATGCTGAAGAACGAGGTCTGTTGAAACCAGCTTCTTCAAGAGAAGACATCCCAACAGTGGTGGAGTCCACTGCAGGAAACACAGGGATCGGGTTGGCACATATCTGTCGTCAACGGAACTACAATTTAATCATTTACATTCCAGACACTCAAGCTAAATCTAAGATGGACACTTTGAAAAATCTAGGTGCCACTGTGTTTCCCGTGCCTCCTAAACCGTTTGAAGACCCACAGAATTTCAATCATCTTGCAAGAAAACATGCAGAATCTTTACCAAATGCGATTTGGGCTAATCAATTTGAAAATCCAGCTAATTATCAAGCTCATTATGAAACAACAGGACCTGAAATTTTCAAACAACTAGACGGGAAAGTTGATGCATTTACATGCTCCACGGGTACTGGTGGTACTTTCAGTGGAGTAACGAAATTTTTGAAAGAACAAAATCCAAAGATTAAATGTATAGTAGCAGATCCTCCTGGTTCATGTATTTATTCATATATCAAATCAAATAAAACAAGCTTGGAACGTGAAGGTTCATCATTCACTGAAGGTATTGGTCAGGGGAGAATCACTGGTAATATGGCAGCATCAGTAGATCTTATTGATGATGCAGTATTCATTCCAGATGAAGAATCCATTGAAATGCTTTATAGACTTTTAGATGAAGAAGGATTGTATGTTGGTGGGACATCGGCATTGAACGTTGTTGCTGCTTTGAAAATTGCTCAAAAAATGCCTGCTGGCTCAAACATTGTTACTGTTTTACCGGATTCTGGTCATAAATATAGTGAACGTTTGTTTTCTAAGAAATGGTTGGAACTTAAGGGTCTTTATGATTCTATTCCTGAAGAATTGAGAAAATACATCGTCTTTGAATAGGATATTACTATACACACTTAACATCATCTATAGAAACATCTATTAATATACAATGATCTTAATGCAACTTTGAAGTTGATTCGAATCTAAACTTAATAATGATTCAGTCTCCATAATCTAGCTTTACCAGCTTCATTACCTATACAAAGCATCTCATTATTTGGACTGAACTTCACACTTGTCACTCTACCCAATGGAGTACCTGAAGTTGGCCAATTGGTGAAGATTTTGCAACTTGGTAAATGTACTAATCTCAATGCATCTTTTTTAGCTCTACTGGCAATACATAATATTTGACCATCTGAACTAAATTCTAAACTTGAAATCGAGGTGACTAAATGATCAACAACACCCAATGGTTTCTTGTTGTTTGCTAAACGGTCATAGATGTTAACAACACCACTGGTACTTCCAATAGCACACCATCTATTATTTTTCCCACCTAATTTAATCTTCGTTATTCCAACTCCAGTTTCATCATTCCATTTGGATAAAACTTTACCTGATTCATAGGCAAATTCCCATACTTCACCACTGGTGTTCATCACCACAACCAAGTTTCTAGCAACATCAATTTCAAAATCAATAACTGTTCCTTCAATTTTGAAACCTTTGATCCATTTGAAACTATCTAAACTTAGGATATTAATCCATCCACTATTACCAACAAGTCCCATTACACCACCACTAGCGTCAACTTTGAAATTTTCAAAAGATCTTTGTGTTGATTCATGTCCATATAACCTACTAATCTTATTAATTTCTCCAGTGGTTAAATCCCACACATACATAAATTTTCTACGACCACCAGCAAGAACTTTATTTTGACGTGCTAATGGTGAGAACTCGGCAGTTTGGATTGGTGAGTCACGTAAATGTAACGTTGACACAATGTTGTTTGATTTTCCATCAATGTTATAGATTCTTAAAGTACGATCATAACCACCAGTTAACAATATTGGATGAGTTGGATGGAATGAAATAGTTTGAATAGCTGATCTTGATGGGTGTTTGTCGTTAGCGTCAACTAGTTTACTGATGTCAATTGAACCAGACTGTAATAATTTGGAAGTCTTTGCGGTATAAGTCGATGATTTGGATAATAGTTTAGTCAATGCTCTTATATCTCCGCTGATCAAATCGTCTTGTTCCTCGTCTTCCAAAAGCATCTCGTCATCTGAATCATCGCCACCAGCGAGTTCATCGTCTGAAGATGGTGGTGCATCTGCCCATTCGGGACGTGGATATATTTTCTCGAACTGTGATCTGAGTCTAGCAATGTATTCTGAACCTCTGATGACACCTTCTGTTTCCTCGACTCTGAGTTTTCTGATCTTGTCTGAGTCTAGTAGCGAGACTTGTAGTCCTTCGTCTGCACTGTCGTACCATGCATCACTCTCTGAGTCTTCTGTGCTATCTTCTTCGCTATCATCTGCATCTTCATCTTCATCATCACCACTGTTAAATCCAGATCCAGCTTTTTCAGCACCATCGTCCACGAAAAACAACTGATCATCATTTAAGCCATCCACACCATCTCCTCCTTCTTCTTCTTCATCATCTTCTTCTGCTTCGTCTCCACTGGCATCATCTCCGTCATAAGTATAAACATCACCAACACTCTTCAATCCGGTCTCAAACCCATCCAAATCGCCAAACACTAGTTTCTCTAGGTCTAATTCTTCCTGGTCTTTTGGTGGTTCTTCAATCTCCTCTTTCTTCTGCTTCTGCTTCTGCTTCTGCTGCTCGTCACTCATCTCTTCTTTCTTCTTCTTCTTCTTCTTCAGTTCTTCTTCTTCTTAATAAAAAAAAATATTTTTTTTCAAAATAAAATTTTTTTGATGTTCAATTTACAGCAGAAAGTAAAAACATTTCAGAAAATTCACTGTTTTAATCCTTTATTTCGAACAATTTTCATTCATTAAAAGAAAGAAAGAAAGAAAGAAAGAAAGAAAGAAAGAAGCACATAGAAAATGGTTGAATTGTATGGTTTTTTGAATTCTGATTTAACCTTTTTTTTTGAAAATGTGTTAAATACAATACTAACCCTTTTTTCCCCCTTTGCTTTTAGTCGTCGTTTCACAAAATATCAAGATCCAAGAACTTTCAAAATGACTCCTGCTATGCTTAGAGCCAGAAAACCATACTTCTGGAAAAACGCAGCTGCGTTCGTTGTGTTGGGGAGTATTGCAGGTGGGATTTATATGTACACTTACAGTTTCTTAGGGAAAGATGATTTTGCTGATGTTCCTGTCCCACCAATTAGTGACGAGGAATTAGAAATGTTGAAAAAAGAGTATGCTGCTAGTCTTAAAGCTAAGAAATGATTCTCACTACTACAGTTATGGATTAATGGGCAGGTAAATAGATAATGTTCTTATAATTGTTTATATGTTGATGTTTGTATATAAAAAAACAAAATTGGATCAAAGCAAGTATCTATGTGGTATATTGTAGTTGTTCATTTCTTATTAAATGGGAATACTCTAATTTTCCTATTATTTGTATCTTCAGCATCATTGAATTCAATCGGTTTAAAACGTGAATAATCTTCAAGATCCATCTCATAAGCTCTTCGTATCAATGAATCACGAACTTTTAAAGGTTTTGTTGATTCTAAACTGAATTGACTAACTAAATCATCTAAATTATCGAAATCTTCTTCTGAGTTTAAATGTTCTGGTATAGTTGGCTTGTTCAATTGTGGTGGTTCTGAAGATACCGATACCTGAGACAGATTTGTTTCCATATTATCTATGAAAACTGGTTTGGGTATTGTTATTATTTCATTTGAGATTAATGATTCTTCATCGTATAGCTTATTTTTATTGAAAATGTTATGTGTTGTGGCAGGCTCTTTTCTATTAAGAGACTCTGTTGATTGGTATCCTATAATTGGTTTTCTGGGTATTGGAAATTGTCTTGTTGCGTTATCATCATTATTCTTATTCTTATTCTTATTCTTATTATCATTATTATTATTATTATTATTATTATCAATATTGGTATAAGTCGTAGTAACATTTGAATTATATTTATTCAAATTTTCCATACTGTTTTGTATTCTTGGAATTAATTCATCTGTAGAATAATTCTCTTTCTCTATCAAATCATTCAATTTTGGTATAGTTGGTTTATTAAAATTCCGCTTATTATTTTGTTCAACCATTTTTTTCAACATCGATTTCTGATGACTTAAAGATAATTTCTTCACCGTCTTGTCAACTTTAATACAAACGTATTGTCTTAATGAATGATAGTTCAAATTTTTGATAATGTTGTAATAAATTGGTATTGTGATAGCCACTGCGAAAAACAATTGAGATATGAAAATCAACCAAATGAAAAAAGAAAGTGTCATTGCGTACAGTATCAGAGCTTCGTTTCTATTTGTTGTAGAAATTGTCTTTATTGTGATCCAGAACCCAGTACGCACATTTAACACCGAGTATAAAGTCAATGCATTAATAACTTGCCTTGGTGAATCTGCAATGACTAATTTGAGACAGCCATGATATTGGAAATACACATAAAACGCCAATTTATCAAACCCACCATCTGGATTTATTTCATTTAAAACACAGAAATATTTATATGATCTAAGTGATTTCATTATCCTGGCAAAATAATTTGTATAAATCAATGAAATGTTTCTTGTCTTGTAGACTTTGATACCACGTAATGTGTCAAAGAATAAAATGATCACTGAGCAAATGATACATGCACTGAAAAACCATTTCGATATCCTGAAGGATAAATATGGTTTAACCATCGATGACCATTCATCAAACGCTAGTAATTTAACACATGTATAAATATCAGTGCCTAATAGGAAAGTTTTCAATATTAATAAACCAAACATTAGAACATAATTGCAAATAGTGGTGAATTTATAGTTTTTGAAAGCGTCAATGTCAATGAAATCAAATAAACTGTTATCAACTTCACGTTCCCATGAAGAACTGAAAAGACCCATAATTTGTAATTGTTGATATAGTGTAATGAGCTGAGATGGTGGAAATAGCAAAAAGGGAAGAAGAAGTGTTGTTTATATTTCAACAATGGTGTATATGTTGCTGTGCTATGCTCAAGAGGTGGAAATATGGCAATGTTTTAGAGGTGTTTTGTGTATAAAACAGATATGAAACAGTTGGATCTTCAAAGGGACAGAAAAGTAAAGGTAAAGACTTGCTAAAAAAAAAAAAGAAAAAGAAGGTTTTGAATAGATTTTCAAGCGGATGGGACAGTCAGATGGTGATTTGACGGGCTCTGCAGGTGTTTATCTCCCTTTGTTTCGCCCTCTTGGTGATCAAAAACGCGGTTTTAAAATTGTTGTTTTGATTCATACTGAAATTTTTCCAAAAATTTATTTATTTATGGTGTTTTCAATCAAAATGTTTTAAATTTAGCAAATTGGAAAATTTAAGTTTGAAAAAAACAGAAGCAAATGAGCAGAAAAGAGGTTGCTATGTCGATAGAAGATTTCCTGCCAGTTCCAAGCTCAAATGCAGTGGAAAAACCAGGAAGTTTGGACAAGAAACAGAGGAATGAAGACGCAAAAGAAAATAAGACAACAGGAAGAGTGAAACCTAAACTAAAAGTGTTTGGGACTGTGAAGAAAGTGGTTAAACCTGCTGTTAAAATGGTGGATACAAGCAGTGTAGTGGTGGTGGATCCATTAGACTATGCTCTAGACCAAGAAGACACAAAAGAAGAAGAAGAAGAAGAAGAAGAAATGATAATGATGAATGATAGAATAATACAAGACAATAATACGAACGATACGAAACCAATAAAGAGAAAAGCAGTGGATGAATTTGACACTAGTGGTGTGGAAGTGAAAGAGTTTAATGTGAATGATTACTACCAGGAGAATCTCGTGAATCCAGTGAAGGAAAATAAGAGACTTCATACAGTGCATAATGCGAAGAACCAGTTGAGTGCCTTGATGGCCAATGCTAAACAGGATAGTGAGGTGCTAGAGGAGATCCATGAGCAGAGGAAGAAGAAGAAGAAGAGTAAGTAGTCTTCTTTGATATTTTTTTGATTCAAATGATTTGTTGATTCACTCATTTATTCTTGTAATTAATTCATTTTTTTTCAGTTATTCCATTAATAAACCAATATATCTATCTATCTGTCTGTTAACCAACTACTCTGCCTCTCTGCTTCTCTGTTAATCGAATTAACTCATTTCTTTCAATTCAATGAAAATAAAATTTACCCGCCTTGAAAACCTGAAAATTTTTGAATCAAAAAAAAGTTGAACAACAAAACAAAACAAAACAAAACAAATCGAAAGAAAAGAAGAAAGAAAAGAAGAAGAAGACGATGGAAGAGCAGATCAGACAGGCTGTGGAGATTGCCATCAGCGGCACTGCAGACCCTCAGCTGAAGAATCAAGTAAGTTCTCTCGACTCACGAACAAATAGGTTTAGAAAGAAGAAGAAGAAAGAAAAAAAAAACCGCCACCAGAATCAAAAAACTAACACACTTCTCCAAGGCCATCGAGTTCCTCAACTCCGTCAAAGAGTCCCCAGACGGATGGCAGGCGTTCCTTGTTTTGCTCAAGAACAACTACCCTGAACAGGTGCGTTTCATCGCTCTTCAAGCAATCAACGACTACATCCCATCTTTAACTCCAGAACAATTGCATTTCGTAAGGACCACTTTATTCCAATACATCACACAGGCTATCCAACTGAACGTTCAAGATCAAGCGTACTCTAAAAACAAGCTTGCCGCATCATTTGCATCACTGTTTTGCCATTCTTACTTAACTTCATGGCAATCTTTTTTCTCCGACTTCCACGATTTAATTAAAGATGAAAATGAAATAGCTATAGATTACTATTTGAGAATCTTATTAGCTATCCATTCAGAGATTGGGGATCAATTAATTATTAGAGATAGAGAATTGGTTGATAGAAACAACAACTTAAAAGATGGTATAAGAATCAATGATATGAAACAATTAACTTTAATTTGGAAAAAATTATTGATGGATTTCAGTTCATTGGAAACTCCAATCTCTAAAACAATTGTGGAAAATTTATTGAAAATTATTGGTGGTTATGTATCTTGGATTGAAATCTCTTTGATCGTGGATAACGATTACATTGAATTGATTTTACAATTTTTAAATCAACAATCTATTAGAAACACTTGTTGTGAAACTTTAGTGGAAATCATCAGTAAAAAAATGAAACCAGAAAATAAATTACAGTTATTATCATTGTTAAATATCACTACTTATATCTCACATTTACATCTAGATAATTCAGATCTGGATTTTGTGGAACATACTTCAAAATTATATAACGCCATTGGGTTAGAATTAACAATCATCCTGGATTCAAATGAATCTACTAATGAAGTTAAAGCTTCTGCGGATCAACAAATCATTCAATTATTTCCTTACATCTTGGAATTCTTAGGTAATGTTTATGATGATGTTTCAATTCAAGTCTTCTCATTCATCACAAATTATCTTGCATGTTTGAAAAAATTACTGAAATTAAATTTACTCACTGATATTCATCATCAAATTTTATCAACTTTATTAATTAAAATCATCAATAAAATGAAATATGATGATGAAGATGATGGTGATGATGAAGATTCCAATTCTGAATTTAATGAATTTAGATCAAAATTGAAAGTTTTCCAAGATACCATTGCATTAATTAATCCTCAATTGTATTTAGATCAAATAACTCAAGTAATTAGTGAATCTATTTTTAATGATCCAAATGATTCTACCATTACTACAACTGCATCCATAAACACTACTACGAATAGTAATATCACACAAACTAATAATAATAATAACAATAATAATGATAACAAAAATAAAGAAAAAGATTGGAGATCAATTGAATTAGGTTTATTTGAATTAACTAATTTATCAGCAAGTGTTAAAAATAATATTTTCAATATTCCAAAATTACAAATTTCTCAATCAAAACCTTATTTAATTTTTGAAGAATTATTATTGAAAACTATTAATTCAAATGTTATTACAATTAATCATCCATTAATTCAATTGCTGTTTTTTGAATTAATTGTTCGTCATTATTCATTTTTCAACACCTCGTCAAATAAAGAAAATTTAACTAATCATATTTTACAATTATTTATTAATTTAGGTTTATATAATTCAAATGAAAAAGTTCAATTAAGATGTTGGTATTTATTTTTCAGATTCACTAAATTAACTAAACCAATCTTAAATGATGAATTGATTTTAAATTTGATTTCAAATTTATCAAATAATTTATTGGTTATCACTGCAGAATTACCAATCAAAGATGAAGATAATGAAATCGTTGAGGTATCTTCAAGATTTTATAATCAACTATATCTATTTGAATCAATTGGTTTATTAGTATCTTTAATTAATAATGATAAAATTGAATTGAAAATAAAATTGTTAGATATAGTTATTTCACCAATTTTTGCTGATCTAGAGAAAACTATTGCAATCTTACAAAACTCTAATGTCAATGTTAATAACAACACTGCTGCTAGTAGTACTACTAGCACTACTAGTACCACTATAGATAATGAGAGTCAAAGATTGGTTTTACAAGCACATCATTTATTAATGGCAATTGGTACAATTGCAAGAGGTTTTGAATATGATACTCAACCAAATAAAAAATATCCTTTGGAAATTGTTTCAAAATTCAATACCACTGCCGAAGTGGTGTTATTTACTTTAGAAAATTTAAACACTTTTGAAACTATTAGAGATGCATCAAGATTTTCATTTGCAAGATTTATTGCCATTTTGAAAAATGATATTAATATTCATTTATCAAAATTAATTTCCATTATTTTGGCGTCCAATAATTTGAAATTAAGTGAATTAACTGATTTTATTTCATTTATTGGACAAATTGTTCATAATTTCAAAGATGATGCATTAACTTATCAATTATTGAATGATTTATTAACTTTACTAATTAACAAGACTTTTACAATGTTGGATGATAAAGGTGAAAATAATGTTTATGAAATAATGCCAGATATTAAACGTGACAAAAATTCACTGAAAATTGGTTTGATTACATTATTTCAAGGTTTTATTTCGAATCACGTTTCAAGTTTATTTATAACAGAAACAAATAAACCAAATTTGCCAACAATTTTACAATTTTTAATTAGTGGAGCAACTTCAGTCCCGGAGAATGGTGATTATTCCATTAATAAAATTTCCATTGGTGTATTAGTTTCATTAACAAAAGTTTTCGGTAATGATCAAATTAATGATTCAAATGATAAATTTGGTAATGGTTTGAAAATTGAAGGAATCTCGAAATTCCTAATGGAGAACTTGGTGTCAATTTCATTTGAGTTCCCATTGAAAACTTTACAATTTGATGGTAAAGACGTACAAGTTAGATTTGCAATTGCCGAGTTGGCAAACTTCTTAACCACGTTGTATCAAGTCAAAGGTGATGAATTGATTGAATATCTAAACTCGGTTTATTTCCCACAGATCCAACTTCCAAATGAGTTGGGGAAACAAATCATTGAAGTTTTAAGAAATGATGGTAAAAATTTCAGTAAATTTTATGTTGAATTTATCTTGAAACTGAAATAGAAAGAATAATTGAAAAGTAAATAAATGAAAACAGAATAGAATTTAAAAGTATATAGAAAAAGTTGTTTTTTTGTTTTAAAACCTTGTAATTTCATTTCATTCCATTCTTTCATTTCAATTCTTTCAATTTCTACAACGAATAAAAAATTTTCTGATAAAAAAATTATAAAATTTGCCATCCTTTGGAAATATTTGATTAAATCATGAACGATAGCGAAAGAATGGCTTTGAACGATCCTTCCATCATCGCAATGGTCGACAAGAACGAGGATCACAGTGCTGCATCCTCACTTGACTCCACTAATAACACTACAACTGCTGTTTCCACAGACAACGCAATCACTAAATTCTTACAAAATGCTGAAATTAAGAGAGAACAGGAGCTTAAAGAAGAATCACTCAACCCACCAGCACCTGCTGCTACTACACCACCACCACCATCAGTTCAACAGCAAGAAGAAGCTAAAGAGAAAGTCACATTGATTCCAATCACCGAGACTGAAGAGTACAAAGCTGCTGCTGCCCAAGTTTTACTGAGAACAAACACCAATAAAATCGTCTATCGTCCCGAGTTCCTTACTCAGTTGAGAGTGTCTCCATTGGTTGCTGGTCCTCCTGATATGCAAGCTAGAATTGCTGTCATTGCCAAAGCGTCTCGTCAACAGTACCAACAGCAACAACAACAACAACAGCACTCACATCAAAGAAAAGAATGGCATAGCAATAAGGAGTATAATGGTAATAATAATAATAATAAGAGAAATAACAGAAATGGAGTTAGAAATGGGAATAACAGACATAGCAATAACAAGAGACGTGATAATGATGACGGGTGGTTAGCTGAATTGGAGAAAGAAGAACCAATGGGAACAACAGCTGAAGATTTTGAACGTTGGAAATTAAAAGTTAAGAATGCTGAACGTCGTAAAAATGGTGAGTCTGAGATTGGATTTGATTCATTATCAAGCAATCACACTGTTACAAGTGGTGATTCAAAGAAAAATTCAATTGATAGTTTTTTCAGTCAACCAATACAACATAGTCAAAATGAAAATGTTGATGGCTCTGGTAAAAGTTCGAGATTCTTTTCAATGTTTCAAGGAGATTCTGGCAAACAGCAACAGCAACAACAACAACAAGAGAATCATAATGATGGTGGGAAAGATGGTGTTTCTAAAATACTGTCTTTGATTAGTCCAAAAGATGAACATCCACCAAAACCACAACAACAGCAATCTTCAGGAAGAAGCCAGTTTTTCGGTGCTTCAACTTCTCCTAAACAACCAGCTGAGGAATCTAACTCAAGTGCTGCTGCTGGTGCTACAACAGCTGGTAAAGATTCATTTTTCCTGAATTTATTGAATAAATCAGACTCTAAAAATGACGTTATGGAAGAAGCTGTAAAGCCTGAAGTTAAAGAAACCAATGATGAGAACAAAGCTGAACTTAACAATACTACTCCTACTGTTGTTGAATCTAAACCAGTTGAGTCTGTTACTAAAGAGCAACCAAAGTCATTCCCTCCTCCACCAAATTTACAACAGCAACAACAACAAAAACAACAGAAACAGGCACTACCATCACAGCAACAGCAACAGCAACAAATTCCTCCGCATTTACAACAACATCCTGCTCATTTGCAACAGATGCGTTATCAACAAGGTAATCCAGGTATGCCATTACATCCAAACTTTCCAAATATGCCACCAGGTTTACCTCAACATATTATTGCTCAACAGTTACAAATGGCTAATGGACAATTCCCACTTCCACCACCTCCACCAGGATTTCAACCAGGTCAACAACTGCCACCATGGTTAGCAAATCAACATTTCCCTCCTCAAGGTCATTTCATTAATGGTCCACCACCACCACCACCGGAATTCTTAAATCAAATGCAAAGATCATCAAGTCAAAATAGTATTAATCAAAAAGAAGGTGGTTTACCTATGCCATTCCCACCTCCACCACATTTGATGAACAGAGGTCCACATCCTTTCCCTCCTCATCATCCTCACCCTCAACAAGATCAGCAACAACAACAACAACAACAACAAAAAGATGGTGATTCTCAACAATTTATGCAAAGATTCCCACCTAATTATGGACAACCACCTGGATTTGTTAGACCAGACCAACAACAAGTTCCACATTGATCTGTATTGAGTACGATGGAGTTTTTTATAGTGAAAGTGATAGTGATAGTGATAGTGATAGTCGTGTGTGTTTACGCAATTTAATAGGAAATTTCAACAATTTTTTTTTTATATATTCATTCAATTATATGTAATCGAATTCACTAACTTATAAATATTTCGAAATTTGAGTAACCAAGTTCAAAATTTGTAAATGTTCATCTGTTCCATTTGATAATTTCTTATCTGTTTCGAATAATATTTTAGCAAAATTATTCTTTTGATAATTGGAATAATTAATGTTATTAATTAATTCATCATGAAGTTGATTAACCAATTCAATCCCACTCCAACCTTCCGAAATGACCTCTTTCACTGTTTGATTAATATTATTGAAATTTTTCGACGTGGCACTTTCCATAATTTGAGAAATCGTTGAATCTGGTATTGAACCAGAAATTTCCTTAATATTGGCAATGGAAATTTCAGTAGTTTCAGATTCTGTGTCATTTAAATTATATAAACGAGCACAAGATTGTAAAAAAGTAATTGCTTTCCTTAAATCACCATTAGCAATTTTCAAAATTTCTTCTAAACCTCCGTTTTTGATTTTTAAACCTTCATTGCCACAAATATAAGTTAATCTACCTAATGCATCTGAATTATCTAAAGGTTTAAATCTAAATTTTGAGCATCTTGACGCTAAGGGATCAATGATTCTAGTGATATAATTACAAATCAAACAGAATCTCGTGACACCAGAATAAGTTTCCATTGTTCTTCTCAATGCACTTTGAGCATCTGCAGTCATTGAATCAGCTTCATCCAATATTATGATTTTATATGGTGGACATGGATAATTCTCCAAATCTTTCTGGGTAGGATTTGACACAGTTAGTCTTGCAAATTGTTTAACTTTTTCACGAACAATGGAAATCCCTCTTTCGTCACTGGCATTTAATTCCAAGACTCGACTTTTAGATAATTCTGTCCCATAAAGTTCTTTTGTTAATGCAAGGATCGTTGAGGTTTTACCTGTACCTGGTGGTCCATAGAATAACATGTGTGGTAAATTGGCAGTCTCTAGGGTTTTCTTGAGAACAGTAACTGCGTGATCTTGAGCTGTAACTTCATTTAAATTTTTAGGACGACTGTAATCAATTGTTAGTACGTGGCTGTTGTTCAAGTAACTAAATGAAAAGAAAAAAAAACTGACTATTTCTCCACCCATGGGAGCTCACGGGTGTCTGTTTCTTTCTCCTTCTTTCCAAGTGTGTTCATTGCTGTCTTATAAAACTTGGTTGGTTGGTTGGCTAATTTAACAATTTTTTGTATTATTTTTCAGTAGAAAAACGCGTAAAATAAATTTATTATTGTGGGAAAACAACCAGATAGTTGAAAACCACAACAAAATTTGGAATGAAAACTACATTGAATATCAAAATTATATTAGACAGTGATGGATTATTTGTATTATAAATATAATTATTATCTCTAAGAAAGTTTTTTTTTTTTCTATATTAAATTAACTGTAGAACTGCTATTATAAATTAGGGCTAAAAAACTGAGTGAAAACAGAACAAGATTCAAAAATTAAGGACGTTGCTAGTGGACTCCAATGACTGATAGTTCCAACGTCCATACACGCCGTATATGTATATGCACAGTCATCAATTCAGGTTCTCCTTCATCTCCTGTGATTGGAACTTTTAGTTCAACAACGTCAGAAGACCACCAACATTTTCTTGCTGGTTTCTTCCAAAATAATAGAAGTTTTGATGAAGTAGGGTTGTTGTCGTTGTTATTCTTCTTTTTCTTTGAAAGTGATCTGTTTCTTGAAGCTGATCTTGAAGCTGATCTGGCATTGTGAGCCAAAGTTGCAATCCTAGATCTTCTTGATTGTCTAGTTGTGCTTGAATTAGAAGTCACTGGGTCTAGTTTAGGAGAGTTTGGGATAGATGATTCAGGTGTAGATGGGACTGGTGGTGATGGGTTTTTCAAGTCTATAAGTGATAATGAAGTTAATACTGTTTTACCAGGTTCTGAAGATCTGTGTCCCCATTCAGAAGTGATCTCAAACCCTGAAGAACATAACATGTCTAATAGATGCTCTTCAGCAGGTCCCAAAGCTTTATTCCTACCGTAACCCAAACCTTCAAAAACAGAAGTGTGTTCAACCAAATAGCTGCCAGCAGCTTTTTTGATTTCAGTAACACCTTTAGCATCAATCCCTTTTCTTGGAGGGATAACATAATAATCCAAATCTTCTCTTAGTACAATCACTGCTGGTTTCTCACTCAACACTTCCATATCTGGAGTCTGATTGTTTTCATAAATCTCAATTTTAGCATTCAGTGGCAATTTCTTTGCAGCATTTTGGAAAGATTCAATAATGTATTGGAAACATTCTGGTGAGAAATTCACATACACCACATCCTCTTCAGTCAAATTGGTGATAACATTACCATCAGCATCAAGAAACACACCGTTAGGAAATAAACACAAAAGTATACTCTCTGGTAAGTTCATTAATTCGTCCCTAGTAATCTCAAACATTTTTCCACGGATGTTCAGTCTGATCAGCGACTGCATGTCTATCTCATCGTCCGCAATGGCAGACCCATCGTAGTACTGCTGGTTGTCGTACTGCGAGACCTGGGTGATGATATCTGGATTCGACATTTTTTTTTCCTTCTTTCCTTTCTATCTCCTTGTAAATTCAAAATTCAGTTTTGGCTCTAGTTTCGTTCTTTCTTCACACCCAATCTTTGAACTCTGAATCCTTGTGAATGTTTGCTATGAAAATTAACTGAATTTCCTGGCTGCTTGCAGCTGAGTTTTTTTGCTGTTTCGCTTCTCAAATTGTCCAAATTCCCAGCTGTTTTTTCTTTTCGTCCATTTTGAAATTCATCTCGTTCCACACAAAATAAAATAAAATAAAAATTCTTTGAATTCCGGTCAATTTTGATATTGGAAAGTTTTGATTTCAAATTGAAGAATTCAGTTGAAGAGAAGAAGAAAGAAAATGAGTGTGATGGATGCTGAGCAAGTGGAGCAGATAGACAGTGACGGGAACGATGTGTGGGCAAGTTCTGGGGACGAAGTGACTATAAATGGGCGTACAGCAGCTGAAAGTTTAGTGGGAAATGATGAAGACGATGAATTCTATGGCGAAAGACCAGATGTGCCAGACTCTAAGGACATTGCAGTGCTGCGTAGAGTACACGGTAAAAGAGGTTATATTGATGGACTGGCTGTTAAGAAGGAAGAAAGCTTGCAGCAGGGCTTTGATAAAGGATATCCTGATGGTGCCAATTTAGGTATAAGAGTTGGTGAGATCATAGGAAAGCTAGTTAATCTACAATTGAGAACTGATAAACCCCCTGAGTTTGAACAGAAAGTATCAGAAACGTTGGCTAATGCTCTTAAAGCTTTGAAAATTCAGAAAGTTTTAAGTAAATCTCATTTCAATGAAGATGATCTCAGTCTTACTAATAACCTACATCCATTGATTCATCGATACGAAGAGATTGTCAATGATCTAACAAAGGAGTCTACGTCATCTGCTCATTAAAACAGCACAATGTATTTTATTATCATTTACAAAATAAACCTCACCTTAATCTCTCACCAGAATGAACACCATCCAATATAATGTTGACACAAATTTTCCACAGAGGTGGCCTGTTGAATCAATTTATCAACTTGATCAGCAACATTCAATTCATGGAAACGACGGAAATCATTACCAGTCAATTTATCTGTAATACGTCTTAAAACAAAAGCGGCTCTAGCATTTCTGATTTCAATTTTTTGTTGAATCTCAATTCTTGCAGCTTCTTGTTCATCTATTTGTCCACGTCTTAATAAATCTGATGTATTAACCGGTTGTAGATTAATTCCAATCTCATCTGCTATTGTCTGTGTAGGTAAATCAAACCCCCATTTAATCAATGGATCATATGCAAACGCTTCCAAAATTGCCATCAATGATTCTTTATTCTCTCTTAAAACTCTCATCACTTGTTCACATGTGATTCTAAAGCTACCTTCGATACCACTCACCTCCATGGCATATGTTAACATTCTAGTTAATCTAAATGGAACTTTTTCCGGATATTTCTCTCTGGAAATTGCAGCTTCAAAACAATCACCAAAATCAATATGAACAACTTTACCTGTGAATCTTTCCAACAATAAATTAGATGGATGACGATCTCCTAATCCTAATATATATCCAACCATAGACATCACAGCTAAGGATCTAGTGTAGGTGGTTCTTCTATCCAACCAAGATTCAGATGATCTACTCTTCAACCATAAAACTTTATACAAATCTTGCCCTCTGGTATTATCCAGAGCATAAGTGAAAACTTCAACTTTTTGTAATAATGCTAAATTATCATAATCTGGTGCCATCTGTAACATGATTCTATGTTCAATATTCAATATAATGTTTCTTGATTCTCTATATTCTCTGATTAATACATGGAAAGTATCACTATTACGAACCCATCCAATCAACCCCGAGGTTGGCGATAATGGGATTGCTGAAAATCTTTGAATATCTAAATGTCTTTTAAAACATTCTGGATCATTAGTTAATAACGTGTTCACTAATCCAAACACTTGCATAACCAAACTATCTTGACGAATATCTTCATGACCTTTCAATGCATATGTATACTCTTTACCATCACTTCCATGAATACTCAAACGACGTGGTCGTTGTTTACTGGAAATAACAATGAAAGTTGGCTCAAAATACATGATTCTAACAATACTTTTACCTGGTTCATAAGTACCTGGCACTGCCAAATCTAAATCTCTTGCTGCTAACAATTTTGGTGAAACATATTTCAAATCCAGACTTTGTAATGTTGGTAGTTGTCTGTTGATACGACGGAAAACATTATAATAAATATCCCAGGCTTGATTCAATTTGGAAATATCTTTGGTACGACGATAACTTAACACCCATTCATATGCACTATTCAAATCACGACCAAATGAATTTTGGAATGAAACTTCTCTCAGTGTTTCTGGTCCTTTTTCAAGCATCTTGTGTAATGGTTCTAAAGTTTCAAACATCTTATCGGTATTATGTTCACCAAAAAATAATCTTGATGCATCTTCTAAACCTTCATACCATAATTCATGCCATAAAACTGCAACTCTAACCAATTCATTACTAACTAGTTCCGCTTGTTCAACTAGTTTAGCACTATGAATCTTCATCTTCTCAATAATGGTTGCTGCTGCTCTTTGTCTTGAAACACTATCAGACTTAACTGCAACTGCTAATGGATAACCTAAAGCTTGTGGATGAGCTTTACCCAAATCTGTTAAAAGACCATGTAATGATCTACTAACAATTGGATTTGGTTGATGGATTCTTGAAATCAATTGTGGGATAACTTCTAACCATGTATCAATTTTAACCATCGAAAACCCTTCTAACATTGCTTGAGCTGCTTCCGGAATACCACCAAATGTGAACCATAAAGTTAATAATCTTAACGTGTCTTGTAATGGATTACCTTCACTTAATGAAATTGAATGGAAAAAACCTTTGATTGCTGGAACAACATGTTGTTGAATTAATTCTGTTGAATATTTATTTTCATGATCACTATCTTCATTTACAACAGATTTAGAGGTCAATAATGATATGACTTCGAAATTAGCTAATGCCCAATTATGCCATGCTTTATACCATTTACTATCAAAATGTGTAGCTAACAAATATGAACCTAAAATGGTTTCGGAATTTTCAGTTCTCCAATTGTTTTGTAAAGCAACTTGCCATTCACCTTGCTTCAAAAAACATCTTGCTAATAACTTGGTATATTCTTCGACGTTTTTAATGTTGGACTGCTGTGGTAATGGTTGCATTATCAAATCATCTGAATTTAAACCTAAATCTTGTGACATTCTTGAAGTGAAGTCAATTAGATGAGTTAAAGCTTCAGTTCTTGCACCTTGTGCCCACATATATTTCAGCTGTGCATAAACAACTTGTGGTGGGGCTCTTGAAGTGTTTGGATCATCACCTTCTTCTAACAATGCATTCAATGATTTTTCAGCTAACCCTAATCTACCAGATTTTCTACATAGATTGGCAAATTTAATCCACATATCCATATCTTGTTTAGGTTTGACAACCAATGACCTGACTTTCAACATTCTTTGCCAAATATCAACATTTCTCTGACATCCTAGTAATCTTGCATTCCAAGTTTTTCTCATAACAACTTTTGTTTCTGAATTGATTGGTAAATTTTTATATTTGATAATTTCTTCTAATTCTGCCAACATTTGAACTCTAACAATAACACCGTAAGCACGACTATAACTTTCACTAACCAATGCAGTAATTTCGGTGACCAATAAATCCCTTGCTCTAACAATATGAGAAGAAGCTTCATCAAAATTATTTCTATGTAAACATAAAATTGCATTGAAAAATGCACGATCTGGAGATTCTGGTTTCATAACATTGATATAAGTATCCATTCTTTCCCATTGACCCAAACCCCAAGCAGCTGCTGCTGCCAATGGAGCAACAGCTCGTTTAATATCAGTGGATGAATTTGTCCATTTCTCTTGAGCTAACTGTGATAATTGATCCCATTCACCTAATGCATGTAAACAACGCATTTTACCCATTGTGGTTTCAATTGATTGTTCTGGTCTTTCATTATACGCTCTCAATGCATCTTCCCATCTTTGCAATTTCTCATACCAAGTTTCCTTCAATTGTAAATCATGATGTTGCTGAGCATGTTTCAAAATACCGATAGCTGCATCTGACTGTTGAAGTTGATTATTGATACTGATTAGTGATTCAATGGTTGAAGTTGATGGCTCTTGACTGAACTCCAATTCTTTGTAATGTAAAGCTTTAGCATAAGCATGACATCTTTGAGCGTATTGACCTAAGGTTGAAATATGTATTGGCAAAGGCTTGTCATCATGTTCCATGAACTCAGCTAAATTCAATAAAGTCTGATAAATTTCTGGTGGATTGTTTGGTGATGATAAGGCAGTACATAAAGATTGAACTAATTCCTCTTGATGTTGTGTATATAATTCACTCCAACAACTTGCAAAACTTGTGTTGAATAACTCTTTTGCTAATGGATGGTAGCTACTTGCCAAAGCAGAACAAGCTCTTAAAGCATGAGATGGAGATTCTTTTAACAATTGGATACTTAATCTTCTATTCCATTCCTGCCAATCCTCTTTTGTACGACATTGAGAGCATTGCCATGCGTTTTTCAATACTTGTTGATTCACAGGTAATTTCTTGGATGGAGATTCACTTGGTTCTGTGATATCGGTTGAATCAGTATCTTTATCAAAAATTAAATTTTGTGGTAATGGTTCTTCATTCAATAATTTAGAAACCAATTGATCATAAGCAGATGATTGAATTTTATTTTTAATTAAAACTTTATTAACAACTGGAATAAAGACAGTATATTCATTACCCATTTGTAACAACAATAAACTTAACGTGTTTATTGCGACTTTGCACAACTCTTCATTTTGTGTATTCAAAACTCTCAGTAATGAGTGAATGATTCTTGAAGCCATATCATTTAGATTGACATTTTTTGATAATTTACCAACAGTGATGATAGCACTCTTTCTCAAACTTGTTGAACCGTATTCAAACAAACGTACAACATTTGGAATAATCAAATGAATAAATTCTTCAATATTGGAGCCAAATACAACAAATGAGTTCAAGACTTTCAATGAGACATTAGGAGATTTAACATTGTCATCACCTAAAACATCTAATAATAAAGGTAACACATTTGGTAAATACATTTTAAATTCACCAGCTAAAGCTCTTGAAATTGATTCAATCAATGAAATAATTGTTGTTTGTAAATTACTAACATGGAAAAACTCTTTAACGGCTTCAAATATTTCAGGTAAATAAGATCTAATATGTTGTTTAACAATTGAGATCAAAACACTCAGTTGTTGGAAATAAAATTCAAGCATTGATGGAGGACAAGTATGCATAACATTGATGATTGCCGTGATTGTATTACCAGTAAATTTCAAGCAGGTGATTGTAATAGTTTTGAAAATCAAGATGATGGTTTGAATACAACTTGAATGATAAGAAGCTAAAGAAGGATCTTTCAAAATTTTCATCAATGTGCTAATGACAACAGTTGGATAATATTCCTCGTTAGAAGGTGACATACCTTGCATTAAAAGTGCAACATCTGTAGGAGGACCTTCAACTGCAATATTCTCAGATTCTCTTTCAACTTCTTTATGTTTATATGGATCCAAAGCACCTAGAATACCAATCAGTCTAACAGTTTCTCTTCTTATTGATGCAGAATTTTCAGATTTTAGGATGTTGATCAATATACCTAATAATTGAGGGTAGTCTAAAAAAGGTTGGATAACATAACCTGAAGAGCCAGCTAACTGACCCAAAGTTTTCAAAGCAGAATCTCTTTTGAAAGAAGAACTTTGATCTTGGAAAGTTTCCAAAATAACAGGCATTAAATCTGGAATAAAAGGTTTAATATCTTCACCAGCAACAACTGTTAGTTCACCTAATGCAGCAATTGAACTTGATGCCACTGAAGCAGATTTATCTGTTGATTTTGGTAGAAGAACGTCAACAATTGGTTTAACATAAGGTTTTGCAACTTGTTTAGAGCTGCTAATTAATAAAGACAATAAGCAAGCACTTTCTTCCTTTTTTCTTGATGCAGTTGAATATTCCAATTTAGTTAACAATTGAATCAAAGTTTTTCTCAAAGATGGGACAACATAAGCTGGATTAATAGAAGATAATCTTCCAAGAATTTGAATTGCAACTTTTTGAATGGCAAAGACTTCATCGTTTAAAGCCATCAATAACAAACGAACATTATCAGCTTGAGATAATTGAGGGTCAAAGTTTTTATTCAAAGATTTCAGAACTTCTAATCTTATCGATGGAACAGGATCTGTAATTGCCACTGTCAATAATTTATCCAGCACTTCAGAAACAGTGTTTAATGCATAACTTGAAGTTTGGAAACAAATAGGATCTTTTGAGAATAAATCACATGAAGTTAAAGCAGCAATTTTTCTAATTTCTTGATTATCATGTTCAATATAAGTTATAGTGCAATATCTAACAAATTCATATAAAGATTCATTTTTAAAATCGAAGAAACTCAACATTTTCAACGCTTGGATTATAATTGATTCTTCTGTACCAACGCCATTTCTTGCAATCATCTGATCTCTGTATTGTTTAGCTAGTTGAGCATTAACTTTTTTCTGTCCATTTGGAGCCCCTGGAGAACTGAAAGTATAACCAGATAAACATAGACTCAATAAATTCAATATCTTTCTATTTATTGTTGATTCTAAAGGTGGGATTTTCAAAGTTAGAGTTAATAAACATTCTCTCATGTAATCTGATAGAGAACAATTTAGCAACAAGTCCAAAATATCCTTTTGTAGATGTTTTGTTAATGCTGGTCCCACGGTATAAGCTAATTTGCCAATACAATAGAAGATTGCAGGTTCAATTTCTTTACGGTTTTTTGACCTGGTGTTTAGACCTTCTCTGATGTTATCCAAGATGGCATCTAAGTAAGTTGTGATTTGTCCTTCAACTTCATAAGAAATGTCACCAATTGAAACTAATATGAAAGCTTTTTCATTTTCTTCTTTTAATTGTGATAAATAAAATATAAAAGTTCTATGAAGATATTTCTCCACAAATTTTTGAGGATTATAAGCAGCCAATAATGGTAAGATTTTAGTAACTTCTTGTCTGATTATATTGTATTTATGCTCTCTATATTTAAAAGTAGTTTCATATATAGAATCATATTTTTCTTGAATAAACATTCCACCTTTTTTAACTAGTTCTTTATAAACTAATAAAGATCCATGAATGGATTCACCGATGTTCAATTTAAACCCAGCGTATGCACCTTCTATTAACTTGTTGAACCAATTTTTCTTCAGGTTTTGGTCACGTTCATATATCACATTGAGACATTTCTCTAAAGCTTTAGCAGTATCAATTCTTATAATTAATTTTGGGTCTCTTAATGCCAGCCATATATTTTCCAAGATGGTATTGACATAAGAATAAAACAATGTTGGTGAGTTTTCAGCTATGGAAGCAATGACAAGAACAGCAGCGTGTCTTTTAATATCTTGTTTTTCATTAGTTAATAATTCAATGGCATTTTTAGTTTCATGGTCCACGAAATCAGAGGTTAAGCTTCCACCAGGGATAGCAAGTTTCCCCAAAGTCTTTGCAGCAAGCTTCATTATTTCCACGTCATTAGAAGGGATCAGGAACCGCAGATAGTTTGCAAGTCTAGAAGTTTGATTTGTCAAATCCTCGCCGCTGGCTCCAAAGAAGTCAATTAGCGTGTCCACTGCAAGGATCCCACCTATTCTCTCTAGCTGGTCATTACCATGTATAAGCTCAAAGATCTTGTTGTTGATCTCGTTGTTGTAGCGGGTGAACTGTTCTGGCGACACTTCTCTGGAAGTTGTAATCAAGTGGTTCTTGAACTCCACCACGGCGGCCTGGCGCTCGCTGGCATTGCGCGATTTGAGGCTGTTGAAGATCTGGGTAAGTGCAAAGCTGTCAATGGGCTGCGACATGTTTGGCAAGCTGTGAATAATTGGCTGGTTGAGTTGAGTTGGGCGGTTGGTTTGTGGTCAGTTTCAGTGTTGTTTCTGTTGATCATTAAAGTAAACAAAATATTGATTCTTGAAGCGATAGGACGGCCGGGTTAGTTTTGTTTTGTTACTGAACTGATTCTCAGCTATAACTCTGACAATCTCGTAGTTATTAAGCTAGAAACTAAATATATGGATAGTAGAAGTTAATAGCTACAGAGTGATACCAATAACATGGTATTTCAGTAAATGAAACATTGTCTTTGCCATCAGTCCAATAATTCATGAAATCTCACCACTTGGATAATATGGTTGAAAATAGTGATAGAAACTCCATTCGAAAGCCAATTCACATATAACATTGCCATCCAGTACCATTGCAGCTACTCCCATCCTTCTACATCACCTCAACTGCCTTCAAACACCCACCGGCAATTCAATACATATCAACAATTAGAAAAACCAACATCCACACACCACAAATCTCTGAATTTTCAGTGTATTTCATTTCTTTAGGGGTACAACAACATTTCTACCTGATATCTCTACAACTGGAACAACTTCTAACTGAAGGCACAGCGCACAGAACAGCACGATGTCATTTTCCACCAATCCAGCTGTTGTGATGGGTATGTTATCAAATATAATTCTTTTCATAACCAAAACTAACTTTTTTTAGACAAGTAACTAATCCTTAGACGGTTATGAATATAATTAGAACAATACTAACATTTTTTTACAAAGTGGTACTGGTTACACCAAGCTAGGTTTTGCCGGTAACGATGCCCCATCATATGTGTTTCCAACTGCCATTGCCACGCGTTCAGGTGCAAACAAACCGGCTCCTACAAAACAATCTTTTGGTTCTTCTTCAAATAATTCGGTTTCAAATAATAATTTAATGTCTAAACGTGGAACTGAAGATTTGGATTTCTTCATTGGAGATGAAGCACTACATGCTGCAAACACACAGGCTTACTCTTTAAGCTACCCAATCAAACATGGACAGATTGAAAATTGGGATCATATGGAAAGATTTTGGGAAAATTCAATTTTCAAATATCTTAGAACTGAACCAGAAGATCATTACTTCTTATTAACTGAACCTCCTTTGAACCCACCTGAAAATAGAGAACACACTGCTGAGATCATGTTTGAATCTTTCAATTGCGCAGGTTTATATATTGCAGTGCAAGCGGTTTTAGCATTAGCTGCTTCATGGACAAGTTCGAAAGTTACTGATAGATCATTAACAGGTACAGTTATTGATTCAGGTGATGGTGTTACTCATGTCATTCCAGTAGCTGAGGGTTATGTCATTGGCTCAGCTATCAAAAACATCCCAATTGCAGGTAGAGATATTACTTTATTTATCCAATCATTATTAAGAGATCGTGGTGAAGCTGATACTTCATTACGTACCGCGGAAAGTATTAAAGAACAGTTTTGTTATGTTTGTCCAGATATTGTTAAAGAATTCAATAAATTTGATAAAGAACCAGAGAAATTCGCTCAATATATTGTGGAGACTGTTAGATCCAAGAAAATTGTTGATGTTGGTTATGAAAGATTTTTAGCTCCAGAGATTTTCTTCAATCCAGAAATTGCCTCTTCTGATTTCCTAACACCATTGCCAACCGTGGTTGATCAAGTGATTCAAAGTTCTCCAATTGATGTTAGAAAAGGTTTATATAAAAACATTGTGTTGAGTGGAGGTTCAACAATGTTTAAAGATTTTGGTCGTCGTTTACAAAGAGATTTGAAAACTTTGGTCAATGAAAGAATCCAACTATCTGAACAATTAAGTCATGGAACTAAATCCAGTGGTGTTGATGTTGAAGTTATTACACATAGAAGACAGAGGAACGCTGTTTGGTTCGGTGGTTCTTTATTAGCACAAACTGCTGAATTCCGTTCTTATTGTCACACTAAACAAGATTACGATGAATATGGTCCAAATATTGTTCGTAATTTCTCACTTTTTAGTGTACCATAAATAAAAGAGAGAAAGAGAGAGAGAGGTCAGAAAAAGTATATATATAAATGGTGAATAAACTACATGAATGTTTTTTTTTAAAAAAAAAGGAAGAGGGATATTACTTATATATTCAATTGTAAACTAGTAATCATCTTTACCACTGATGATCACATCATTAATTTTCAAAATCATTCTTGTTAATTGAGTAGCCAATAATAATTGTTGTTTTTTACCAATTAATGGATCAACAACAAATAAGTCTTTCATATCATTAGAACCTTTACCTAAACAATCGACACCTAAATGAGAATTATTTTCCTTCAATTGTTTTGATTTGATGTTTGATAAAGTTTCAATTGGATCTAAACCTGAATTTTCAGCTAAAGTCATTGGAATAGAATCCAAGGCATTGGCAAAACTTCTAAAAGCGTATTGATCTATTCCCTTTTGTTTATCAGCAACTTCACTAACAGCTAAAGAACAAGTAATTTCAGCAGCACCACCACCATAAACAACTCTACTGTCTCTAATCAAATTACGTACAACACATAAAGAATCATGTAAAGCACGTTTAGCTTCATCAACCAACATTTTATTTGAACCTCTAATGAAGCAAGTGACAGCTCTTGAGTTTGAACATTCTTCAATGACTAACATACGATCTCTTGTGGTACCGAATTCAATTTCATAGACTTTACCAGCAGAACCTAATTTTTCATTATTCAAATCTTCAAATCTTGGAACAATACGACCATTAGTGGCAATAGCAATCAATTCTATTTCTGATCCACCAACCCAACGTACTGCAGGCAATTCATTTTGTAATAATAAATGATTAGCTTCGTCATCAAACCCCCATTGACAAATAACTAAATTTGCACCAGAATCTTTAACAAATTTAACCATTTCTTTAAATTTATTTTGTTCATAATCTTGTAAATTTTTGAACTCTTCCACTGTAGAAATATCTAATTTATGTTTAGTTTTTGGTTTTGGAGGTTCAAATGGACAAGTTAAAATTGCAATTTTAGCATTTTCCACTAATTTTGGCATTTGAGGATGAGAAAAATCTTTATCCAATATAACACCATTTATTAGTTTTGAATCTTCTAATGAACCACCAACTTTCCCTTCGACTTTGATTAATTCAAAATCAACATCTTTTCTTTCTTTATCAGCAACTGCTAACACGGCATCAACAGCCATTTGAGCAAATTGATCATGAGTTTTCGACACGATTTTGGAACCAAGTGAAGTCTTCGCGGCTCTAAGTAAGATTTCTTTATTACTTTCAATATCTTCAGCCTGGGAATCTAATTGAGCAATGGCAACTTTACAAGCTTCATCAAATCCATTTGCAATTTTAATAGGATGGATACCTTTATCTATTAGTTCCAAAGCTTGATCCAATAATGCACCTGCCAAGACAACAACACCAGTGGTACCATCACCAATCTCATCATCTTGAGATTTTGATAATTCAACTAATAATTTGGCAATTTCATTATCCAATTCCATTTGAGATAAAATTGTGGCACCATCGTTAGTGATGGTGATTTCTCCATCAGGACTGATCAAGATCTTGTCTAGACCTCTTGGACCCAACGAGGTTTTGATTATAGATGCCACTTGTCTCGCAGCTAAGATATGGGATTTTTTCGCTTCAATTCCATGAATACGTTTCTTGTTTCCTTGGTCCTTGACAATGATAAAAGGTCTGCCCATTTCGTCTTGTGCGACGATGGCATTGGACATGTCTGGCATTTCCATCATAGACATCTTCGGCTGGTTTTGAATTGAATGACTGTTATGAACTGTTTAAATTTTACAGAAATCGACGCGACGAATTCTTCGATTTTTTTTTTGATTTTTCAGCTAGAAAGAAAAAAAAAATATTTTTTTTTTACCCTGTGAAATTTTTTTTTTCTGAAATTTCTGTTAGTTATAATTGATAATTTCATTCAAGTTGTTTGGTTAGTCTTGTTGGTTAGCTGGAGAAGTTGAACAAGAAAGAAAGAAATAAGCAAAAATGTCTGTGGTGGGGAGTTTGATTTTCTGTCTCGACTGCGGGAATCTTTTAGACCAAGCAGCGGGTCGTAAACAGATCAGCTGTGCCAATTGTCATAGATCCTACGACAGCTCGTTATTTGAAGGACTGAAAGTTGTCACTAAATCTGCTGATGATGCATTCCCATCTGCTTTGAAATTGAAACAGTCCTCAGTGAAAACGGTTTTGAAGAACGACGAATTAGAAGAAGGTGCCACTATTAAAGAGAAATGTCCACAATGTGGTAATGAAGAAATGCAATATCATACATTACAGTTACGTAGTGCTGATGAAGGTGCCACTGTTTTCTATACATGTACCAACTGTAACTACCGTTTCAGAACCAATAACTGAGAGATGAAGATAATGAAAAAAATGGATGTACATTAATTAATATAATACAAATTAGAAGAAAAAGAATTATTATTATTCAAATAACATGTAGAGATACAAATGAAGGGGAAACTATATAAACCGCAGTTAACACTGCAAAACCAAGAAAAAAATGGATGGAAACAAAGAGGGCGGGAAAAAAAACAACAACAACAACAACAACAACAACAACAGAGATTAAGCAACAGTGGCATACTCAATTTCTGTAGAATTCTCATATTCATACATATCTAAAGCAACAACAGCAGAATCTCTGACAACTTCATCTGAATCCAATTTGAATTTCTCCAAAACAGGCAAGACATCATCGGTGGCAATAGAACCTAAAGCTTCAGCAGCTTCATGTCTAACCATTGGCGCCTCAGTGTTATCACTTAAAACTTTAACTAAGGATGGGACAGTAACAGGGTTACTTAATTGACCAAAGACATAAGCGATTTCATGTTTGAATAAAGCTGAAGGGTCTTGGAAACCGGTAGCTAAAGCCAAACATGCTTCATCAGTTCCAATGTCTCTTAATCTGAACATTGCTCTATAACGTTCAAATAATGGAGTTTCTTGGTCGTTTAAAATTTTAGTTAATTTATCAATTTTGAAGTCTTGATCAAGAGCTAACGGTGGAGCAGGGTCAATAGACGAGTAGGCACTTGCTTGTAAATTTTCTTGTTTTGAAGCTTCAGAGTTTTCCCATTTGATTCTTTCAATGGCTAATTCACAAGTTTGTCTGATTTCCAGTAATGGATCTTCTTTGTAATATTGTTCCAATAGTGGTAATGAGTCGGTGTCACCTAAAGCACCAAGAGCTTCAGCAGCCTCATGTCTAACCATACATTGTTGGAAATCTTCATCTTTCAAGACTTCTCTTAGGATAGGAGCACAGGTCAAGTTCTTAGTCTGACCCAAAACATAGGCGACTTCATGTTTCAGCAGTTCACTGGAGTCCTGGAAACACTCTCCGATGTATTTGACGGCCTTGTCGGCGGCTTCTCTGTCTGTGTCGATCTCAGAACCAACAGCCTTCAAGTTGAAAAGAGCTCTGAATCTGATGGCAAGACTGACGTCTCCTGTCTTGTTGAGAAGAATGTCTCTGAGTTGTTCTAAAGTACATGCGTCAACGTCTTGTTCGCTCATCTTTTCTCTTCGTATACTTCTTTTCTTTTCTGTCTTTTCGTTCTTTCAAAAAGTGGTGAGTTGCAAGGTGAAATAAAAATAATTTTTTTTTGTCATGTCGATGAGGTGAAATTTAATTTTTTTTTTTTTTTGAGAATTAAAGAGAAGAAAGAGAAAGAAATACAAAAACAAAGACGATGAATTTGAGTGTTGATGTCCGTGGTTCTGCATTGTTGCTGCCAGCTGTGTCTGTAGGGAATGTTCCACAGTTCACTGCTGATTTAGTGGTGCACAATTGGCCTGGTTTTGAGCTAGTTGGCTCATTGGACCCTTTGTTCACTTATCCTTTTGCCTCGCCACTGGATTACGTGGAAGGTGAACATGATATTCAGAACAAGCACAATATTAAGAATAATATTGAAGAAGAAAAACACAGTTCTGGTTTAGAGGTTTATTACAGCAGCACATTGAGCATCACGCTGCTTCAACAGAGGTCAGCCATCTTGCCTGGATATGGTGTCAATTTTTTGAAACAGCTAGTGGATTTCATAAGCAAGTATCAGTTCAGTAGCGTCACTATAATGGATTCTACAGACAGTTCGATTCATCCAGCAGTGGATTTCAACAGTCCTTTCAAAGTGTACACTGCCGAACAAGATTTGATCCAGAAGCTTAGTAACTTACAAATCACTCTTGTTGAGAGTGCTGATGCTGCTGATACCAATCTGAACTCTTTCTCCAACACAATGGTGAAACTAGTGGAACTAATACAACCAACCAAGATCCCAGTGTCCATCATCACGATGTTTGTGTACGAGGGAGATAATACAAGGGACGCAGTGGTGTATTTAGAGAAATTGGGTGCGTTATTAGAGATAGAGAAGCAGTGTCAACTACCACACCAGCTCAAATTCCCTAAATCCTGGGATCAGTTGTATGGTAATCGTCCTCTTCCAGACTCTTTAGAAGATGGGATGTTTGGTTGAGCTTATTTGTAATTCTTGATAATCTTGAGAAGGATGTTTTTTCATAATTTAGTGTAGTTTAATTTTTTCAAATCCCGAGTCCACTACATACTAGTAAGTTGTAACTACATACATGCTAGTAACTACTAACTAGTAACTACTAACTATGTACTAACTATGTACTAACTATGCAGCTAGTCTTCAGATGAATTGTGACTCGTGAGTCGTGACTCGTGAGCATATTAAAATTGAAAAAATCACTGTTTTTCCGTTGTTATATCTAAAAGATCTTTGGAAACCTGCATAAATTTTAGAACAGTTTTTAGTTAGCTTGGCTTCTAAATTAATCCGCTATAAAAAGACAGCTCTTGGCTTAAGTGTGGTGATCTGAGAGCTTACAGAGCAGCTGTTTTCTCTTCTTTTTTCTTTCATTTCAGTCCTCAGTTGTTCAAACTTCAAGTGGCATCTCTCAGTAGCTGTCCGTCAGTCTCTAGCTCTACTGCCCTACCATTCAGCTCAATTTCCACTTTCTACTTCTGCAAACTTATTTGCTCGCTTTTGCAGTTTTTCCCAGTATCAGATCCAGATCTACATATATAAACTACCGTCTTGGCTCTCTTCTATTTTATCCGGCACTCGTCAGGACTCAGACCTCAAAGTTCAAGCTACATAGTCACCAAGCTAATACACTAATAACTATAATAACTAGTATTATAACAAAATGACAGTTATTTACAAAGGTCTGGACTGTATCAAAGATATGCATAAACCAGAATATGCTGAATACAAAAAAATATCCCAAATGGGGACAACTGGTTGGGGTTATCAACAACATTATGCAAACGTTATGCTATATTTTGGTGCTGTTATGATCTTTTGCCTAATGCTTAAAAATTTCTATTATAAATATAACGACTGGACTTATAGAAATTGTAAAATTGATGGTTCAAACCCTGCAAATTTATGGTTCAATTTCAAAATCTTCAACAAACTCACAGCGTTATGTCGTCGTTTATCTTATAAAAAAATCCCAATGATCATTTCAAGAGTTAGTGGGTTACCTCCAAGCTTCAGTACATTGATTGTTTTTGCAGCATCAACTTTATACATGTTTTGTTATTTATTTATTCCTCATTTTTGGTATAGAGGTTGTCGTGGATTTGGTTCCCCTCCATTAGCTGTCCGTGCAGGTTTAATGGTTTTTGGTATCACTCCTTTCTTATTAGTTTTATCTGGTAAAACTAATGTCATCTCTCATGTCACTGGTATTAGTTATGAAAAATTAAATATCTTCCACCAAGGTTTAGGTTGGGCTTCATTGTTCTTGACTTTGGTTCACGTCATTCCATTTTATGTTCAGGATTTAAGAGAAGGTGGGTATGCAAGTGTTGTCACTAGATGGAACTCTGGTGGTGTTTATACAAATGGTTATCCTGCTTTTGTTTTATTGGTCTTATTATGTTTCTTATCAATTCGTGGGTTTAGAAAATACTTCTATGAAATCTTCTTACATAGTCATTGGATGATGGCTATTGCATATTTAGGTTTATTGATTTACCATGGTGGTAATGCTATCAATTCAAACAGATACATTTTTGCGACTTTTGGATTTTGGGGATTCCAAGTTTTATACAGAATGTTTGTTAAAACAACTTTCAAGCCAAATTCTTTTGCATTTAAAGCTAAATCTGCCACGTTGAAAGCTTTACCAAATGATGTCTTTGAAGTTTCTGTTATGATTAAAAACTCTGATGAATTGAAATGGTCTCCAGGTCAGCATATTTTTGTTAGATTTTTATCAGGAATCCATACTATTGATAATCATCCCTTCTCAATCTTGACAACTAGCTCTAGAAATAACTCTGAATTGAAATTGATTGTTAAACCACAAAGAGGTTTAACGAGAACTTTATATAACGACTTGGTATCAGATTCAAAGAATTCTAAAAACTTGAAAATTTTCATTGATGGTTCATATGGTGGTTGTAACCGTGATCCATTATCATTTGAAAAAACCGTGTTGGTTGCTTCAGGTACAGGTATCACTGCAACTTTCCCATTTGCTCAACATATTGCAAATAACATCGCTGATTTAACAACTGTCAGTGAAAAAGTTGATCTTATTTGGATTGTTCGTAACATTGACTCTATTGAATGGATCAAAGAAGATTTAAATGCTTTGTTTAAAAACCTTGAATTGAGTAACCCAAAACTGGTAAATTGTTTCAAATTCCATGTTTTCGTTACAAATTCTGATATCAATGGAAATTGTCAAATTATTAATGAAATTAGTGAAGCTACTGATTCAAACTCCGCACCAGTTTCTTCAAAAGAATCACAATCCTCGGACTCAGATCTTGAATCAAATTCAAACATTTCAATTTACCTCAACCAAAGGCCAAACTTATTAAAATTTTTACCATCTTTAGGTTTATCCAAAGGTAAGAATTTATTTATTTGTTCTGGTATTAATTCAGTTCAACATGATGTTGGTAACTCTGTTGCTGCATTACAATCAGAAGTTGTTGCTGGTAATGCTCAAGAAGTTTACTTGCACACTGAAAACTTTGGTTGGTGAATAATTTCTGGATTGTTTATGGTATTTATCAATTATTAGTATTATTTATATATTTGTATAGAGAAACAATTGCATTGTGATTTATTTCATATTTATTAAAAATTTAAACAACTAGTAGTTCAACGAATGACGGTAACTCTGTACTAAGGAAATAGTTGTTATGTATAGCTTACAATGGAAATTAGTAGTAAAGTTGTAAACTATTGTGTCAAATTTCCCCGAAGACAAAGTCTACTATCTAGCAGTCCAGACTCAACTTTCCAACTAAAAGTTGAAACTTACCATCAAGACTTGAAAGTTAAAGGTCAAAATCGAATCAATAAAACAAGGCTCTCAAATTAAATATGGAGCTATGATCGCTTGATATGAGCTGGAAAGCTCATTGAGACAATTATCACAACTAATTCAACTCTTTTTTAGTTCCCGCAGTTCATTTCAAAATTTGCCTTTTATTGATTCAGATATAAGCCTTGAGTCGATTGGTTTAATTAGCTCATGAGGTCTCTAGTGTTTTAGCTAACACCTGTTTGCTAATAAGTGCGTTCAATTGCCAAACTGGAGAAGTCAAATTTCAGTGTTTTTCCGTTGATATCTTAGCGATCTTCAAACACCGAGCACATCTCTTGGACCCTTTTGAAAAGACCCTTGCAAGCTTTCTTTCTTTTTACATATGGATTCTTCTTCTTTGATGGTTTTATCGTTCATGTTTCAGACTGTCAGTAGTCACTCTATCTACTTGACTTTTCTTCCTAAGATGCTCTACTTAAGCCCCAATTACTAATTAAATTGTTCTACTCAGTGCTCACCTTCTTCTTCTGTAAACTTATTTGCTCCTCTTTGTTCAGATCTATCTATATATTGAAGTTTAAACTATTCCATGTGCTCTTCTCCATTTCATCTCATGAACCTCTACAACGTTCAATCCACCAGTCTACGAACTATCTGAATATTCAAGATGACTGTTATTTACAAAGGGCTGGACTGTGTCAAAGACATGGACAAACCTGAATATGCTGAATATACATGAGCTGAAATGTCCCAATCAGGAACGACTGGTTTCGACTATCAACAGCGTTATGCAAATTTCATGCTTTATTTTTGTGCTGTTATGATCTTCTGCTTGATGATTAAGAACATCTTGATTGGACTTATAGAAATTGTAAAATTTCTGGGAGAGAACCAGCTACGCTATGGTTCAATTTCAAAATTTTCAACCAGTTCACTGGTATAGATGTCTTAGCTAACCACTGACTAGTAACACCAACCACCTCACGCCATAGTAATTTCCATTGTACATCTTCGAGCATAAATTTCTAGTGATTTTCGTTTTTAAAGTTGCTAAAATGACGTTCTGGATAAAGTTAAAATTTGCCATATATAAAAAAGGTGTCATTTCTACCAACACGAACCATTTAAAATATTCATCATCATTGTGAACATCAATTCAATTCAGTTCAAATATCAATCAAAAGAAAAAAACAAGAAACAATGGGTAAGAAAATTGCAGTCATTGGAGCATCAGGAAGAACAGGTTACAAAGTTATTCAAAAACTTGCTTTTTCTTCTCATAACTATGAAATTACTGCGTTTATAAGGGATGCTAAAAAATCACCACTTTTTGACTCTTTACAAATTAGTCATGTTATACTACCATTAGAAGAACCTGCTTCCAAGTTTGCTTTGGCATTAAAAGATTTCGATGTGGTGATAGACACTGCAAGTACAAAAGAATTGGTGAATTATGATGAAGTTGTTACAGTGGATTTAGACGGAACCATTAAAATCATTGAAGCTTGTGAGAATTCAGGTGTTAAGCGTTTGATTATCACTTCGGCAATCAATTCAATGGAGAGAGATTTTTGGTATAGTAGTCGTACACAGAAAGTTTACTACATGTGTAAAAGAGCTGTTGACTTGATTTTAACAAGATCAAAAGTTTTGGATTACACGATTGTGGAACCTGGTTATTTGGTGGATGAACCAAGCACAGGTAAAATCATGATTCCAAAAGACGCTTATATTGCAGCAATGAAAGACTTTGATTGGAATGAGAATTATTTAGCTCTTAAGATTGCAAGAGATGATTTAGCTACCGCTATCGTGGAATCTGTTGAAAACGATAAGACTATCAAGAAGACAATTCCTATTGTCAATGGAGATGAAGAAATCAAACATGTGTTGGATAACCATTTATAAACTCTACAACTTTTGTTTGTGAGTAATCATATTTAAAGCTTGTAGGATGTAATTTGATTTACTTTTTGTTGAGTATAGCTGACTTAACAGCTTCAATAATCTGAGGATGAAATTGCTTATTTGCCGCAATAACCCCATGAGACTCTAAAGTACGTCCTTTAGTAAAATCCAATTGATTCCCATACATATCAGTAACAATCCCATGACTTTCAGTGATCAAGACATTTCCCGCTGCATGATCCCATATTTTCTCTTTATAATTCATATTAACTGGTAGTCTTAAATAAACATCAGCTAAACCTTTAGATAATGCACAATACTTAACTTGAGAATCCAAATTTAATGTTTGATTAACGGGTATTGATAATAAATTTTTAATTTTCAACTGATCGTCATGAGAAGAATGACCTTTCTCAACACCTTCACAAACAATCAAGTCACTAGCTGATGATAAATTGTTTCTCATTGATATCCGTTCACTGTTCTTTTTATAATCCATGGAAATTAATTCATCAAACAATTTTGAGTAATAAGACCCTTGATTTTTCAAAGCATGGAACAATCCGCCTCTATAACTAGGTTTATTGAAATTGTCCGGTAAATTAGGACACCCAATAACACCCAACTGAACAACACCATCGACAATCAATGCCAAACAAACTGCATATTGATCACCCCTTAAGAACCCTTTAGTACCATCAATTGGATCCAGGGCCCAAAACCTACCTTTGGCCCCACCAACAGAGTTCCCTTGGTCTATTATAGACTCAATTTGATTAATATCATCAAGCTTTGGTCCAAGTAGTGAGATTTCAGATTCATTATATTTATAATTAGCAGCAAATGTTTCATCATTCTTCTTCAATTCATTCAAGATCTTATCGGCAATGGCATTATTCTGCTTCAAATCATTCGAATCTTCTTCACCAAACACCTCATCAGAAGGGAAGTTATGTTTTATTGCATTAATTATAATTGCTTGAGCAGAATAATCACCAATTGTCACTGGAGAATTATCTTTTTTCGTGATTGTGCTTGAATTCTTATTTGCTAGGATTGCTTCGCTCACCGATTTTGTTAGCAATGAAGCTTTCTGGACAGCTAGACGGGCAATGAACAGTTCTTTTTCGTACATTCTTGATTTCTAGTGTTAACAATACATAAGTGAGAGTTTTCACCAAAATTGTATTTTTAACAGAAAAAAAAAAAGATTTGAAAAATTATATAAATAAACAACTTTCACCTCACTTAAAGAACGACAAACCCGTGGAATTTGAGCTCCATTCTACTAGGATACTGAACCGGAAACTGTGCTTAACATCAGAAACTTTTTTCCAGCTACTAAAAACAGCCAATTGACCAATTTCTCTACATCAAGTCATATCCATCAATTTTTTGTTTTGTGTGTGAGAAACAATAAAATTCCATAAAAAAAAATAGACACATCTTCATATTATGACCTCTGGCTCATCTTCTGTTGCTGTGACATCTTCTAATTACAACTCAGACTTTAACATCAAAGGTTTGAAAGAGAACATCAATAACAACCCAAGCTCAAAATCTCCAAGTTCTCCAGATAGTATTGTTTGGAAAGATTTGGGTGTTTATTTAGAAAACTTAACAGAAGTGGAGAATAGTTGTGGTGAAGATAATTCAAAATTTAAGAACAGTTGTAATATTGATAAACCATTATCAACACCTATAAATTTTAGAATTTGTAATATTTGCAATAGACCAATTTTGATTTCACATTTACCAGGACATATCAAAAATTGTCTTGAGATGAAGCAACAGAAGGAATCTGCTGCTGCTGCTGCTGCTAGTGCTGCTAGTGTTGCTAGTGTTGCTACATCTTCAGCTAAAGGTGTCTCAATAAATAATACAGCAGGTCAAATAATAGATCATACAGATGATGAAAAAACTACAAAGAAACGGAAAAATGAATCTAGTAATGGATCAGATTCCACTACGAAAAAGAAAGTTAAAGTTTCAAATACTAAATCTTCTGGAACTGGATCTACAAAGAAAAGAACTGGGAAACAAAAAGGACCAGTTGATGTTGAAAAACAGTGTGGAGTAGCATTAGCAGATGGAGGATTTTGTGCAAGATCATTAACTTGTAAAACACATTCAATGGGTGCTAAAAGAGCTGTTCCTGGACGTTCAGCAGCGTATGATGTATTATTAGCAGCATATCAACATAAGAATCAAGTTAAAATAGCAGGTCAAGCAGCAAAATTACAAGCAGAAAAAGATGAATTGATACATGGAAGTGAAACAGCATTAGATTCAGATGAAGAAACTCAGCAAGTTATAAGTGGGATTTCAAGATCATTCCCATTGCCATTGGAAAGAAACACATTAGTTCCACCAAGGTTAAGGATGGGTTTTTTAAGAATGAGAGAAATGTTTGCCGGTGCTATATTACCAAGAATAACTAATAGTAATGGAGTTGGAGGGATTAATGGTAGAACTGCGTTGTTGGATGTAGATAAATCCAATGATTACTTGTTTATGGTTCGAGCACCACAGCGGATCATGTTGAATAAGAATAACATTCAAACTCAACAGCAGGGGCAGCAGCATCCACAACAACAGCAACAGCAGCAGCAGCAAGGTCAACCACAGCAGGGGCAAGTGAATGGAGTACATGCTTCACAATTGACACCTGCTCAAAGAGCGATGTTGGCACAAAGAGTTCAATTACAACAAGCGCAGGCGCAACCTCATCTTTCTAATAATAAGTAATTTTTTTGTTTTCTTTGATCAATATACAACAAGTTTTTGGTAGATCTAATGAATTAACTATGTGGTATATTAGTAACTAGAATCAAGTTTTTACTTGTAATTCTGGGAATTTATAGTATAAGATCAAATTAACTAAAACAACCAATAATAAATGTTTTAAATTCGGTCTTAATAAGATTGAACAAATTGAAGTATAAATCACTGGATTAAATTGTAAAAAACCATTAAATAAAGTTAAAATGGAAATTTGAAATGCAAAACTTTCCCACATATAAACTTGTTTCATGAAAACCAAATTATTTAAAACAATTGATTGGAAATTTCGAGTCATTACAGCCAATGAAAATTTCGAATTCAATTGATTTAATCCATTAATTTTCAATTGATTTGAATCTAGTTTCAATGAGTCTTGTAAACGTTCACACCACTTAAGTGGATCATTTGGTTCAAGCCAACCAGTTCCATTTTCTGGGTCTGTATCAAGTGGGATAATTGATTCTAATGGACCTCCGTTGTTTATTGCTAAGATTGGTGTTCCGAATTTCATTGATTCCAATGGGACTATACCGAAATGTTCAAATGATGGTGTATATAGCAATAACTTGGCTTTAGAGATTAATAATTCTTTCAAATTTGATGATATTGAAGGTAAGAATAAAATATCGAAATTTGAATTCTTGAAATCGAAATATTGATCATTGAAAACTGTTTGATGCTTGAGTTTCAATGATGTTGCTAATGATTGTAACATTGATAAATATTCTTTATTCTCGTCAATTATTGAGTCATACCCACCTGCAATAACAAGTTTCAAATTTGATGTTTGTGATTTCAATTCAAATTCATGGAATGAATTAATTGCTAATTCGATGTTTTTCTTTTTCTCAAATCTATTGATACTTAGGAAAAAATCATTTTGGTTTAACGATAATTGTTGGAAGATTTCATTGGTTTGATCAGTGATTTCTTCTTTGGACAAATTAACACATGGATAAATAACACCTGGTTGTTTATAATTTTTCAAAATTGTAAAAGTTTCATTAAAGATAGATAATGTAAATTTTGAGTTAACGACAATACCATCAGCATGATACATTGTGAATTGTTCTAAAAGGTCAAAGGGTAATCTATAAATTTTTCTTATGATTCCATCATGTCTTGCTAATTTCAAATCTGGGAAATGACAATAAAATAAGATTCTTGAATAATCACCTTGGTTCATGTGTAATAATGGGACACCCATGGATAATTGATCAACAATAAACATATCATATTCTTTAACAACACCAGTCCATATTAGATAACAAACTAAGAATAATTGTCTTAATGACGCGAACAAGATTTTGAGTTTATTTGCAAAATTAGTTGGTAAGAAATCACCAATGACTTGGACTTGCAATTCATTATTTTTAACTTCTTCAAAACAATGAGATTTATCACAATGCGATGTGTAGATTATAACATCATGACCTTCATTTTGTAATCCAATAGCAGCATCCACAATCAGTCTTTCAGCGCCACCTGAGAAGGAAAAAAAATGTTAGTTATATGTTTTCTAAAAATAATCAAAAATACTCTCAATGTTACGTACCAATGCCTAGATCTGGATGGATGAATGCGATCTTTCTTTTCATAGTTGCTTGTTCAGTTGTTTACATATTTTTGTTTATTTTTGATTTTCGAAACTATTTTTTTGATTTTTCATACAACTTTTGATAGGAAAATGCAGTCTTTATAATATGATAAAATGCTATATACAGAAGAAAGAACTGATGAGAGAATACGTACTCACCATTTGTGAGAGACAAACGCTTTATTGGCCTTGTGTGCAATCATGTCCTGTCTGATTTTCTTCGTTCTCGGTTTTCTCTCCAACTTCCCTTCGAACTGAGCGTACTGTTTGGCGTCCAGTGCCTCGAACGTGAAGGAGTCTTTATTGAACACGCATTCTGGGTCCAGGAACAGTTTGCCAAAATGGCCATTGTTGAAGTGCGCCACAAAGGAGACAGCGACGCTCTTCTCGTTGTTCGTGGTGAGCGGTCCTCTGTGGAACCTGGCAAGCAATTCCTCGATGTTGTTTGTCGGTGGCGAGTACTGGCGGTAGCAGTCTGGGTCCTGGAGATTCATCATGTAGAGCACGTAGTCGGCCTGGATCAGAGGGTCGATGGCGTCTGCGTTGATGCTGCGGATAACACTCAGTGCCATCATCGTCTTTCTGTCGTCTGCTCTGGGGATCATGATTCCCGGTGTGTCGTACAACAACACGGGCGGTGAGTGCGAGATACGCACGATCTCAGAAGTGCTCCGCGTGACACCTGGCTGGTAGCCTGTCTTCGCGACCTTGTTGAGCGACTGTGTTCCAGCGACACGCAAGCTGTTCATCAGCGTGCTCTTGCCGACGTTGGGCATGCCAGTGACCATGCAGCGCAGTCCCAGCGGAGGAGGCGCCTCGAGCTGGTAGTAGATCTGCTGTAAGTACTGGATCAGAAGTGTCGCGTCGCGCTTGGTTCGCGGGTCGATGAACATGAAGCTCTCGCCCGCAGTGTGCCACCTGGAGAACATGGCCATGTCGATGTTGGCAAGGTCTTTCTTGGAGTAGAGCACAATCTTCCTCTTCGCGTTCAGCTGGCGGTCCATCAGCACGTTCCTCGTGGCCACTGGTGCTCTCCCGTCCCTCACTTCCAACACAACGTCCAGCTGAGGTGCAAGACGCTGGATGTGTGCCAGTGCCTTTCTGTGGTGTCCTTTGAACTCTGACAGCAGCACATTGTACTTGGGCATCTGGAACCGTGGCACAAACAGCCCTTTCTCTCTTTCTGCTTGTCTCTTGAAACCATTCTTGTTCCAGCTGTTCCAACTGCTCCTGCTGGCACTCCCTGCTGCTCTGTAACTCATCCTTCTGTCTGTCTCTTTGTCTCTCTGTTTGATATTTAATGTCAAAGTGAAAAATAATTTCTAGTGAAGAAAAAAAAAAAATAAAAAAAAAAAAGATAAAAAAAATTTGAAAATTAAGAAATGTCAACATTGAAATCTAAGAGACAGACTTATTAATGCCACTCGTCATCTTCTCAGGTTTCCCTGCCAGTGGGAAATCCACTAGAGCACAACAACTCAAACAACAACTAGAAGCCAAAATTGCCACTTGCAATCCAGGCGAGCCAGGTGCTTCTTTGAAAGTCGTCCTACATTCAGATGAATCTCTGGGTATTTCCAAAGAACAATACCGTGAATCATTAACTGAAAAATCATTACGTGGTTTACAAATGTCCGCGGTGAAAAGAGACTTGTCACGTTCCACAATTGTCATCTTGGACTCACCAGCTTACATCAAAGGGTTCCGTTATCAACTTCATTGTGATGCAAAAGCTTTATCAACTTCTTGTTGTATCATTCACACCCTGGCGTCATCAGAAACTTGTCATGCTTGGAACTTGAATCGCCCAATTGAACAGCAATGGGATCCTGAATTATTGGATCAATTAATCATGAGATACGAAGAACCTGATGGGAATTCAAGATGGGATTCTCCATTAATACCCATTGCCTTTGATGACTTGAACATCCCATTTGACAATATTTGGTCTGCGTTAGTCTTACAAAAACCTGTTGTTGCTAATGCCTCGACTTTACTAAAACCTGCAACGAAAAACAACTATTTACAAGAATTAGATAAATGTACTCAATTTGTCATTAATAAAATTATTGAATTAGGGGATTTAAACACTGGAAGAATTATGATCCAAGAAGATTTATTCTTGGATTTACCAACTGAATCGGTATCAAACGCTAAATTACAAAGAATTAGAAGAACTTTTGTTAATTTAAATAAATTAAGAAGTTTGGATGTTAATAGAATCATTCCTATATTTGTGGACTATTTACAAAACAACATCAACAGAGAATAATATTATTTCTTCAATAAACTGTAGATTTGTGGATATATCTTTCCCCTTGGATCTTCTTCTTTTAACAATTTCTGCAAATTCTCTTTAATTGATTTACTAACAACAATTTGATTCTTAATGAAAACATTCATTTGTCTTAACAACATTTCAACATCTTGCCTGGATCCATATTTGGTTATAACATCAATTAAGATTTCCCATGGTCTTGTATCAATATAACTTAATTTTTGATCATCTAATTCACAATTGCGTAATAATTTCCCCCAATATTGGAATAAATTTGATGAATCATATGATTTCACATAGGTGGTTAAAATAAATTCAATTATAACGTTACTTGGCCCGGTGTGATGATCATGATCTGGGTATAATAATTCAACTAATTCTGTGAAATTGGAAAATTTATATAAATCTGTTGATTGATTAAATAAATGTTGTTGTGTAGCAATCCTCAACAGGTTTAATTTGATTGTTTCATCCATTTCAAATTGTAAATCTTGATATTTCATTATTTTCAAAATTTGAATAAATTCATTGAATTTGGTTTCTATATTTGATTCTAATTCTTCTTGAGTTTGATTTCTCATTGGATTTAAGTTCATATTGGTGATTAAAAATATTGCAAATTCATTTAATTGTTCATTGGTGATTTTTATCCCATGTAATGCTTGATCTATCAAGATTTCTGAAATTTCATTAATTTTATAACTGGTTGGTGAAACAAGTTGTAAAATCTTATTGAATTTGAATAACTGATTATGATTTTCTAAAGTTGGTGCTAGAGGGAAGCTTTGATTGAAAAATTTGACAAATTTATTATCATTTTCTTTCAAATTGGAGGCAATTTCAGTGATTTTTAAATTTTCAACTTGATCAATTATTAAATTTAGGATTTTTGTTGATAATTCTTGATTTGATCTAATACTCAACGATGTTGTTTCGAATGATTTGGAATCTGATATCTCTAACTGTTGTTTAACCAACTCTTCAATGTCAACATCTCCACTTCTACTACCAGTGGAATAAAATCTTCTGAAAATTCCATCAAAGACAGAATCTGATCCAGTTAACCCTTGATATTCAGATTCTCTTTGTCTTGAACTTCTTGGATTATATCTTGTGTAATCTTTATTACTAAAATTATCTTCAACAAACCCATTTAAAACATCTGGTTTTTCATATAAATGTCTTTCCTCGGGTTTACACCATAGATATTCCAAATTTAAAATCTCTCTTCTTTCTTTAGTCATGAAATGAATGGCGACATTGTCAAAATCCATTATAACCCAATTGTTCACTCCCATTCCAAACTCAGAATCATTACTTGTCTTCAATTTTGGGTTTCTACGTTGAATTCTTCTTCTAAATCTTGCAATTGAATTTTGTTTTAATAATCCTTCAACTTCTGGGTAAATATCAAATTGATGCTTTAAATGTGTCTTTAATTGAATCACTGCTTTTTGAATATGTTTTGATGATTTACCAGAACAAATTATCGCGTAGTCTGCCATTGATGAATATGGTAATTCTGGATCTGTTATATGGAAAACTTTAAAATCTTCAAGACCTAAATCTTCAATCATATAATCCAAAACTTTATCAATTATAACAGGTGTTCCCTTTGGTAATTCTGGTTTCTCGGCTTTGAAAAGCGGTATTGATAATTCAGAACCTTCTTCTTCTCTAAGATACCAAGGAACATCATTTTGTGCGTCTTCTGCTTCTTTTGCCAAATCCGCTTCAGTGACCATACTGGCCATCTCTGGATCTTCTTCTCCATCAACGGATAACAGATTCTGTTTGGAGAGTTTCTTCAATCTAAGTTGTTCTTCAACTTCCTCGGCTGTACGATGAACGTCTTCATAATCTTTTGCCCTTGGTTTTGAATATTTACGTTTTACTACCGATGATGTCTCTGTTTGTTCTTCTTGTGCCAGTTGAGCTGTGGTGGAGATGTTTCTCGCTGTTCTGTTCAGCAACAGTGCTCTGTGGGCTGGACGAGCTGCAAAGCAAGCACGACGAAGAAGCATCTGGCGTTTAGTTTACTGACGACTGCAAAAATTATGATATTAAAGGTGAAAATTTGATGTATGTAATTTTTTTTTTTTCTTTCTTTCTTCACAGCTCAAAAGTTTTTCTGGATTTTACAACTACAGAGAAGAAAAAAGCTAAAAATTTCATTAAATTCATTCTCTATTTGCGGTCTATTTACATTTGGTTGTGATCAGAACAATGCTGGTTTTTCTGGTTTTTTTCAACGGGTTTGAAATCACAATTTTTGGTGGATTTTCTTAAAATTATATTCTAAAAATCACCTCTTTTCATTCTTTCTCTTCTCATCTCCCTCTTCAAACGCTGTCTCTCTTCAATCTGTTCTGCTGTCAAAAACACATCAACGTAGTCGGATTGGCGTCCTTCTGCTATTCTCAAACGAGTGTTTGTTCTCGGTTTACGAGTTTTTGGTGGTTTTAGTTTGATCTCTCCACCTTCTGCAACTGTATCTTCTTCAGCTTCCCTAGTATCTACTGCTGTATCTGCTGCTTGTGCTTCCAACTCAGCAGCCTTTGCTGCTGCTGTCTCTTCATCTTCTTTTGCCTTCTCAACTAGAATTGCATTGAAGGCTTCACGTTGACGCTTCACAAATGTCTCCATGTCTGTATACGTTGGTGTTTTCCTATTCTCTTTGACCTTCTGCCTTAGTGCTGCCTCTTCTTCTTCTCTTTGTTTCTTCAACTCGGCTTCTTTCTCCCTCATCGCTTTTCTAACTTTTCTTGGAGGCAATCTCAGTGGAATCCCATAATCTGCGTTTCCACGACTGGCAAAAACGTGTGGGTGCTGTGCTCTAAATACGCTTGCTCTCTGTAGACTGGCTAGACGACTGCGAAACATCTCCAACTGGACTGGACTCCTTCAACTTCTAAAAAATTTCTGATATTGATCTTTCAGCTAGCTATTGGAAAAAAAAAAAAAAATTGAAATTTTTCACTATTAAAGAAAGACGCGTTAGAAAGAAGTAGAAAGAAGTACATAGAAGATGGATGAGAAGCAGTTGAAGTTGGAGATCAAACAGTGGGAACACCAGTTCAAAAAAGACAATGGTCGAATGCCTACAAGGGAAGACATCAAAGCAAATACTGAAATTGCCAGTAAATACAAACAGTACAAATTATTGAAATCTGGTGGTGGTGGTGTCAAAGAACAAAGTGTGAGGAAGCCAGTGCATTCTACACCTCAGAAAAACAGACAGAAGGATTTATTTACTACACCACAGAAACAAAGGAAACTACAGACTCCTCAGAAACAGACACCACAACAATCACCGTTTATTATCACTGCTGAAGAATTAGGACCAACACCACAATTGAATGGACGTGTTATGAGCTTGTTAGAGATCGTCACTTCTCCTGTTGCCAGCCCCAGTAATAGGAAAAGATTGGTGGATGATCTGGGTTTTAATGATGATAATGATGATGATGAAGGATATAATGATTTTTATGATAACAATGATAACGATAACAATGATATAAAAGCTATAAAGAAACTAAGTTTCAATGATAATGACTTCCAAACACCGGTGAAAAAGCCTTTGAACCCTATTTTTGAAACTCCGAATTATTTCAATTCAAATCATAATCAATCAACTTCAGCTACTTCAATAAATATAGATTCACCATCTCCATTAGCTTCACAAAGAATAAATAAAAGTTTAAGAGTGTTGATCTCTGAGTATAAATCTATTAAAGATGAATTAGAAACAACACATTTTGAAGATCCTGACTTACAACCAATTCCTAGTAATGTGGATCATTACGATGATGATTTTGATAATGATGATTCAGATGTTGGTAATATGGATTCGAAATTACCTATATGGAGAAAGAAAAATCCTAAAAGATCAACTAGAAGATGGAAAATTAGAGCTAGACCTGACTTGGATCTTATTGAAGAATTGAAAAACGCTGCTGAAGAAAATGATCAAGAGAATCAAGATAATGTAGAAGAAGAAAATCAAGCTGAAGGAGATTACGATGATGAATTAGATTCATCTGAAGAAGAATGGTCAGATACTGAAAGAACGTTTGTTCCTAGAGATCCATCGGTTCCGGTCAACTCGGGGAAAGCTGTCGAGCATAGAAATTTCAAAAGATTGAAATTAAGAACTAATAAAAAGGGTAAATTTGGTAAAGGTAGAAGATAAAAATATAAAAACTACTTTTGAATATCTTGAGTTCTATAATAACAATAATGATAATGATAATGATAATGATGATATACAAAAGTTTTCAATGCGCAGTCAAAAGTTGTAACATTCCTTCAATTTTTTGTGCTTCTTTAGCTTTTTCAATTTCTTGTTTTATCTTTTTACGTAATGCCATGATTAATTCTTCTAAAATTGTTGATTTTTCAATAGTGTTCCCATAGAGTTCTAACACAACTGCAACCCAATCAGCAACAGTATTGACTGCTCTAACATCTTCTACTGCTTTCAATGACCAGGTTAATAATGGTTCTAATGTGGTTTCATCACGACCAAATAATGACGCTCTAACTTTCCCTCTTTTCTTCAATTCTTCTAATATAGTTAATGTGATATCTCTTGATACACCTGGTGTGAAAGCATCGTCTAAAGCATCTGACCACTTGAAAGCATTTAAATGTTTTTCATAAGCACGTAATTTTTTAGATGTTTTTGGTTTATCGGAATGAACACGATGTTCTTCTTCACCATGATACTCTGAACCTCTCATCATTTTCTTGAATGCATTAGATTTATGTTTAGCTTGTAAATTTTTTTGTTGTTGAGTTGTTTTATTCACAGTTCTTGTTCTAATAGAAACTAAACCTGAAGTTAAACCCGCGACAAAATGTTTAGCATCTGGTGAAACTCCACAACTTAGGACACTACCACCAAATTTCCAACCAAATTTGACTTCCCAATTAACAACATCAAACACTTTAACATGACCATCTAAAGAACCTGCTAAAATTTCTTTCCCATTATTTGCATTTGCTAAACATGTAACAGTTTTTTGGAAATTTGACATCTCATTAACCAGTTTCCCTGCAGCAACGTCCCAGATTTTAACAGATGGACCACCCGCGGAACACATTATAGTTGGAGAAATAGGTAAAAGATCTTCCACTGGAGAATTTTGATTGAATTTGGAAATTGGAGATGATCCAACTCTTTGATCAAAGATTCTAATGAACCCATCATAACAACCAGTGGTAATCAAATTGGAAGACGGAATAAAAGCAGCTGTTCTGATGTAATCTTCATGGTCACCAAAAGTGATGATTGGCTCAGCTGCACTGGAAATATCATAAAGTCTTGCTAATCTATCGTCAGAGGCAGTAAGCAAGTTTGTGGCAACAGTTGGATGGAATTTAGTGACATGTGTAGGGTGTGTAGAAGGGTTAATTGTAACTAGTAAAGTACGAGGTTGTTGAGCATCAAATATCTGAACTAAACCTGAAGCGTCACCAGCCACAAGCAGTTTCCCGTCGAATCTGAACTCACCAGAGTAAACAGTGTCTTTGAAACGAGAGAATGTCTTAGCAACGTCTCTCGTCTTGGATGAAAACAGCTGGATCCTGGTACTAGAAGTGACTGCGAAGTCGTGAGGTGAGACTGGGTTGAAGCAGATATGGTTGACTGCGTTGTGTTCTTTCACGAGCTGTGTGTTTGTGTATCCTCGCCAGTATCTTTGTTCCGGCGTTGTCTGTGCTGGTAGCACTGGTGCTTTGATAGGCACGACTCGCTGTCTGCTGTTGGACATTTCTTCCTGAGTTCTTCAGTTCTTCTGCTGTGTGAAATAAAATAAAATAAAATAAAAATATTTTTTTTTCTCTATAAAATTTTCATACAAAAAACATCACCAGAAAACGTAAACAAATTGATTATTATTTCAAATTTCAGAAAGGGAAGAATTAAGAAGAATTAAGTCAAGATGAACTTCACAATGTGGCCACCAGCGCCTTCTACGAAAAGAGCACACACCACTCATTTAAGTTACAACAAAAAAACCGGGTGTTTAGCCTACCCTGCTGCCAAATCTGTGTTCATTTCCCCTATTAATAATTCAACCACTAAACCACAACAAATCACACATGTTCACAACACAACAGTGGCGAAATTCTCACCTTCTGGAGCATATATTGCCACTGGTGACGAATCAGGACTAGTGAAGATCACTGACACTTTCAATTGGAACACGAAATCTGAACTCCAAATCATTAATGGTCCAATTAATGATATTGCATGGGACGCTGATTCTCAAAGAGTCATTGCTGTTGGTAACGGGTCTCAGCGTTATGGCCACGCTTTCAGTTTTGATTCAGGGAATTCAATTGGTGAGATTTCCGGGCACAGTGCTCAAATAAACAGTGTTGATATTAGACCATTGAGACCTTTGAGAGCCGCGAGTGTAGGTGATGATGGTGCATTGGTTTTCTATCATGGTGTTCCTTTCAGATTTGAGAAAACTGTTAGAGAACATGGAGTTGGTGGGTTTGTTCGTGATGTTAAATTTTCACCAAATGGTAAAAAATTAGTTAGTGTTGGTAGTGATAGAAAAATCGTTGTTTATGATGGTGTTACTGGTGATTGTATCAGTAAGATTGCTAATGAAGAACAAATTAAAGGTGGGTTATTTGCAGTCGATTGGATTGATGATGAGCGCATAGTTACCTCATCTGCTGATTGTTCTATTTCTGTTTGGAATGTTGTTAGTGGTGAGTTGGTTAAAAAATTTC
>JAJMAV010000070.1:0-24777 GCA_030565045.1 Starmera caribaea
CACTACAACAGCAGCAACAGCAGCACGAAGATCAAGAAGAGGTGGAAGAGTTTGATCCTAAATTACAAGAAGAAGTGAGAGAGTGCTATCAGTTGTTGGAGAGTAGGATGGATGAATTAGTGGAATTACGGAAATCCGAGCTATTGAAGTATAAACAACGTGTTTTGGACGTTGATATGGATGAACTGGTGAGAGTGGAAGACACCGAAGTCGTGGAAGAGCCAGAAGAAATTGCTATGGGGGAAATTAGAAGTGAATTTGTTGAATCTTTGAAAATACTAGAAAATATCAAGAATGTGAGTTCAAATATCGTGTTCTTTTCAATCAGAAAAAAAGGGCACTAGAAGATGAGGTACTAACATTCACACAGCAACTACAAACAACCACGACTTCCACCACAAAACTGTCACAAATAACAGAAATTTTATCTTCAAAATCTCCAATTTGAAAATTTTACAACACTGAAAAAAAAAAAAAAAATTAAAAAACAAAACAAAATAAATAAATTTTCCACCATTAAAAAGGGAATTAAAAAGAGAACAAAATGCTCAGACAATTCTTCCCAGCCGGCGATCCATGGCCACCAGCACTCAGTGCAGGCTTGATAATTGTATTTTTGCCAACAATTTATGTTTTGTCACTTGTTTTCCCATCTTTAAACGATCATTTAGCATTCAGTCTCAAACAATTAACTTCATTCAATTTGAATGCATTATCCTTTTATCCTATATCACACTTGTCCTTCTTACACTTATTGTTCAATTGTATCTCATTACTGAATTTCATATCAACATTTGAAAGAGCAAATGGTACCGTTTACACTGGTATCATATTGAATCTTGTAACCGTTATAACTGGATTAATTTACTCTTTGCTAACCGTGTTTACACCTACAGTTTCAGTGTTAGGAGCAAGTGGTTGGGTATTCACATTCATGGGATATTACGCATACAAGGAATCTCTGTTACATCCAATTTATCAAATTACACCAAATTTCCAAATCCCAACTATTTATACTCCATTGTTACCATTGTTTATTATCGCAATAGTGGTACCAAACTCGAGTTTTTTTGGACATGCTAGTGGGTTGGTTGTCGGGTATTGTTTGGCACTGGGTTATTTAAAGAAATTAGTGCCACCTTCCAAAGTTATTGAATATATTGAAGATAAATTAAAAAAATTAATTGATTTGATCCCAGTTCAATTTAAATATTATAAAGAAGTGGATGCTAAAATTGGTAGAGAACAAGAATATGTGTCTGTTAGTAGTAATACTGTTGCTGCAAATGAAGAATTCCAAGGGGAAGGTAATGTCTTGGGTGTTTGAATATATATATATATATATATATATATATAAAGAGAGAATATACACAAGACTAGCTTAGAATATCATTGATTAAACCTAGTAGGGATGCTCTACCTGAATCAGCATCTAATTCACTAATCTCTAAATCATCTGGATTGAAATTTCGATGTTTATGAATTTTATAGAAAATTTCCACAATTATCATTATGATTAACACACCACAATCATCTTCATTTGTCTGTTGATAACATGGGCAATCAACTAGTGACCATTTCTTCTCTTCAGTCTTATTCTCCCTTTCTTGCTGTTTCATCAATCGTCTACTTTTCCTATTCAATTTTTTCTTCTTACCAACCTCTTCTTCTTCATCTTTTTTAGTAGAGTTTAGTTTTCGTAACAACATCTCAACTTGTTCTGAATTGTATCCATTCATCGTATCAAAACTGTACAACTTCTTAGCTTTCAAGTCAATAAAACATAAAGACCAATGAATTCCACCATTGGGTATAAATTCTGAATTATCGTTTATGGGGAGTATTATGAAATTTGATTCAAATGTTAATTGAAATGTCGAACTAGTGTTTATAAATAATTGTGATACAGATGGGTCAATTAATTGTACTAATTCTGTCTTTTGGCCATTCTGCTTCTGCTTCTGCTTCTTTTTCTTCTCATAATAATGATAGTCATAAGATTCACTATCTGTAATTAAAGGGTTATGCCGTAGATACTCAAACACCATTGAGAAAATCGTATCAGTGATCCAATTACCTTTATCTAATGATTCGACATCTGATTGATAGATTGATACATTGTGATATTGGAAATTGTCATTAAATTTGTTGTAAATTGCGTTAAAATTGGAATTTTCCAAAGATAAAAAAGAGTTTGTTAAGTAAGTTAGTTGATTTACCATTGCCTCCAACCACTCTATCACTCTTCTTAACCTCTTCAATCCATTGAGTTAACACAGAAAAAGAAATTTTGATATTGGAAAGTGCTAAAACTGTGGCTCTTCTCTCTCTCTAAAATTGATTTCAGAAATTACGTAAAAAAATTGAATTTTTTCTTAAATTATTTCACCATTTGAATACAAAAAATTGTTTATAAACAGGCAGACAGGCAGAGAAGAAGAAGAAGACAGCAGAGGAGAGACAGCAGAGGAGAGAATGTCACATCACCACACAGAACCACCGATTTCAGCACTGGTGAAACCACCAAAAGACCAACTAGACTTATCGAAATCATGTAAAGATGATCATCATCATCCAATCCTCACTTCAAAATTCATACCTCAGGACAATTTCCATAAATATTGTTACAGGCATAACCCAGACGTTAAATGTAATAAACAAAGTGACTCTATCAAATTAACACAATTACAACGTGATTTGGAGAAACTGCCGTCAAAGGAACAAGATTCAATAAATAAAATATGGAATTTATTTAGTTCTTCAAGCAACAGGAATTTGATATTGCAAGGGATCCTGGCACAATGTTGTTTCCCACAACTGAGTTTCATATCACAAGAAGTTTCCTCGTTGATAAGAATAGATTTTATCACAACTTTACCATTGGAGTTATCATTGAAAATCTTGTGTTATTTAGATTGTGAATCCTTATGTTCAGCTGCCCAAGTCTCCACACAGTGGCAGAAATTAGCTGATGATGATAGAGTCTGGCATCATTTATGTGAACAACATATTGATAGAAAATGTCCAAATTGTGGATGGGGGTTACCATTAATGCACATGAAGAAGGCCAGGGAGATTGAACCTGTTGCTGCTACTAGTACAACAACAAGTGGAAGTACCAGTAGTAGTCCCGTTTTGAAGAAAAGAAGATTGTCTACGAATAATGGAGGAATGGTGAGACAAACACGACCATGGAAAACAGTTTATAGTGAACGATTTAAAGTCGAAAGAAATTGGAGAAAGGGGAATTTCAAATTATTGGAGATTAAATGTCATGATGATGGGATCTTATGTTTGAAATATGATCATAAGTATTTGTTCACTGGATCATATGATAATTCAATTAAAATGTGGGATTTCCAAACGGGAGAATTGTTGAAAGTTTTGAAAAGTCATGAAAAAGGAGTTAAGACATTGGTGTTTGATGAACAGAAATTAATAACTGGTTCATTGGATAGCACGATTAAAGTTTGGAATTATCATACTGGTCATTGTATCTCTACGTATAGAGGCCACACAGATTCAGTTTTATCAGTTGATTTTTATAAGAAATTTATAGTTAGTGGTTCAGCAGATAAGACAGTTAAAGTTTGGAACGTTGAAACGAGGACGTGTTACGCTCTAAGAGGCCACACTGAGGCAGTTAACTCAGTGAAGATCCACAAACAATCATTAACTGTGTTTAGTGCCTCAGATGATGGCACCATTAGAATGTGGGATTTAAAAGATAATAAATTGTTGAAAAAATTCAAAGGACATGTTGGACAAGTTCAGAAAGTTATTCCATTGAACATCCCAGATGATTATGAGTTAGAAGTTGATCTACAAGAAGATGCAAGTGATGGGGAAGATGAAGAGGAAGAGGAAAGAGAAGAAGAAGAAGAAGAAATAATTGACGAAGAATTAGGATCAATCGACTATAGTGATAAAACTAGACAGTATCCATCATATATCCTCACTGCGTCATTAGACAACACCATTAAACTGTGGGATGTTAAGAGAGGGAAATGTGTTCGTACACAATTTGGACATGTCGAAGGGATCTGGGATATAAGTTCAGATATATTCAGGATAGTGAGTGGATCTCATGATCGAATGGTTAAAATCTGGGATTTGCAAAGCGGGAAGTGCATGCACACTTTTGCAGGGCACACTTCTTCAGTGATGAGTGTTGGATTGGGAGATAGCAGTTTTGCCAGTGGAGATGAGAATGGTGTTGTTAGGATATATAATTTTTGATGGGTTCGTTTGGGAGTTTTAATAAGGGTTAATAGAGAAAAGGGTTATTTATATAATGAATGGTTAGTAATTTAAGTATAGACTTAGTAGTGATAGTAGATCAAGAATAGAAGAACAGAATATGGTTGATAAGCTTGAAAAGAGAGATTGAGCGTGGTGTCTATGTATGTACTAGAACCGCTAGTACCAGACTGGATGCTTTCTTTCTAGTCTTGTGATGCAACCGATATTCTGCTTAATCTATTGATCTGGATCTAAATTGCTGATTACTAGATTGAAAGAGAAAAGAGGAAATGTTGGTGTTTATATATAATTTGAGAGTTTGATGAGACTTTGATGAAATGAGAGATAAGAAAGGGTCATTTTTTTTTCAATAGAAGGTGAGTGGAGTAGAAGTGGGGTCATTAGAATCAACGGTAAGAAACAACTAGAGTTGCCGCCGCTGTCTTCTTCAACTGTTTTTATAGTAGTTAGTTACTAGTAGAAGTAAATTAGATGAATAGAAAGAGAATGTTTACTTTTAGCTGGGCCAACCAGATCTGTATGCAGGCCAGTGCAGGCAGCCGTGGGGTCATGCTGTGCTACAGCAGCACACATAACGGCACATAAATGGCTATTCGGCCGGCAGCACACTCCATCCTGCATATGCACACACAACCCTGCAGCAAATAGAATCCCAAAGAACAATTTCTAGTCGCTAATTCCATCCCGTCGCTGCCGAGTCTTAGTAATATTCAAATTAGAAAAACAACATCCAGACATTCCAGTTAATTGTTTACTGCTCTTCTCACTGTTTACTTCATTGAACCGTTTTGTTGTATGTAACAGAATCAGTATCTCGCTGTTAAGTATCTACTCTACTACTCTACTACTACTACTACTATAACTATAACTACTCTTCTATGACAAAGCAACCTTCCAAACTACTCAGTTGCTCAGTGGACAACTCAGCACAAAAGTGACACAATCTCGGTAACTGCGCTAAAAAACATCACAGAAAACAGTAAACAAAGAAAAAAATTACTTTCTCACATACATTGTTTTGCTATTTCTCTCAGTTTCTGTACATTTCATCCATTTCATCCATTTCATCCATTTCATCCATTTCATCCAGCTGTATAAATACCAATTCGTTTCCTCCTCTGTGTTCATCTACTACTCTATCATTCAATTCATTAAACATTCTCTACACTACACTACACCAAACCCACAATGCCTTTATTCTACATTTTTGCCGTTGTCACAATGCTATACCTAAACTCCCATAGATCAATTCTATCCCAGAGAAGAAAAGAGATTCCAATGCTATGATACAGCTTCTTCATCTACTACTACTACTTCTTTTAATTACTATGACACCAAGAGATACGATTAATGACATTCTTTACAGCACACACTACTACTGCTACTACTACTATTACACTAATATTACTGACAATACTTAATACTCATTTTTATAAATATTCTTCTAATTAATAATCAATTTACTTCTTTATACTCTGTATGTTTTCTACTATACTACTGTTATACTGCCATAATATCTATTTACATGCTGCGCCTCGCTGATGTCCCCTAAGCCTCTGAAACTTAATAATTACATATCAATCTTTACATAAAAATCCTCAATATAAAAATACTCAGATTCGCACTTAAAGAAAAATCTTCAAATATACAACAACTTCATCATCATCATCTTCAACCAGATTCACAAAGATGACTAGTGATTACTCTTCACACATCTCACAACTACTGGCAAAAGCCTCTTCTGCTCAACACGTCTTAGCCACCGCCACTAAAAATGAAATCATCATCCCAAACTCGAAGATTAATGACTACGCAACTGCGTCAATTGCCTTGCTATCAAACCAACAATTATTAGCCACCGCTACCGCGACACCGGTAATACAATCAGCAACAAGTGCCATTGCTCAAGCATCACAGGCAATAGAATCCTACATCCAACGTGATAATTTATATGGAATGACTCCAAATTACGGTGCCAACCTCACAATGACCATTGCCTTCGGAATATTCATGGTATTCCACATCGCTTTGGGGTTATACTACAGACAATGGTGGTTTGGTATAGCTTTTTTCTGTGGTACCGGCTTAGAGATGGCTGGTTACATTGGTCGTGTCCTATCTCATTCAAATGTTGATAATTTAAAAAATTTCTTGTTGCAAATCATTTGTCTAACTATTGCTCCTTGTTTTATAATGGGTGGGATTTATTACTTATTGTCAAAATTCATAATGATCTATGGTACTTCGTTCGCCATCTTAAAACCAATGTATTATTCTTATATTTTCATATTTTGTGATATCATTTCATTAGTGATTCAAGCTGCCGGGGGTGGGATTGCAGCAACTTCATTGACCGCGAATGAATCACCGGATAGTGGGACTCATGTCATGGTTGCTGGATTAGCGTTCCAAGTTTTTTCAATGTCAATTTATATCTTCCTTTTCTTACAATTTTTCCTCAAAATTAGATATTTTGATTATTATTTGAAAGATTCACATGAATTAGAACTATTGTTCAACCCTAAGTACACTGAACTAAGAGAGAAAAAATGGGTTAGAATTTACCCCATGATTATCTTCTTAACAGTGATTTTAGTTTATGTTAGATGTATTTATAGAGTCATTGAATTAGCAGAAGGTTGGTCCGGTTATCTAATCACACACGAGACTTATTTTATGATCCTTGATGCGTTAATGATGGGGTTAACAAGTTTGATCTTGATCCCATTCCATCCCGGTTTGATATTTGGTAAGACTCCAATTCCTGTTAAAAATTTATCTAAAGATGAAATGGGGAGATTGAAAGTTATTGAAAAAGAAGTGGAATTGGATGTCGTGAGAAGTAAAGAAGAAGAAAGTAGAAAATGGTGGTCTGGTTTGAAATTTGGTAAGAAAAAATAAAAAAATCAACAAATATTCTTTATATAAATTGTGTACATTAAATTTTGAAATATTTTATATTATAAATCTATTAGACTAAGATCTAGGAATAATCTCACCACATACATACTTAGTTTCAATCAATTCATCAACATCATCATTCTTGAAAAAATTCAAAATTGGTTGGAAAATTTCAATTCCATCATCTAATTTATTGAAAACATTTAATAATAAACTTTTCAATTGTGGATTAAATTTTTTATATTTGATGCATTTATTTTCTTTCAATTCTTGTTTCTCTTCTGTAATTGCAGTTATACCACTAGGCAATTGTTTCAATTTGAAAAACAACTCTTTTGCCTCTGGAATCACGGAAATCCAATTTATAAATAACCCTGTTAATTCAACTTTATACTCTTCCAATTCAATCTCCCCTGATTCAAGCAACATATTAATCATCATACTAATCAATCTCACTATAGTTAAACATTTATCAAATTCATTAGAATCATAATTCTCTGGTGGTGCATCCATGAAAAATTGATTCTTATTAATGAAAATTAAACAGTTGTTTAAAAATTCATGTAATAACATTGATCTTTCAATATCACTAAGCACTAGCACACCTTGACGTGAAAATTCAAATGGTTTGTTATGTTGTTTAGAATAATCACCTCGATGACCAACTAATAATTCATAGATATAATTGATTAAATGTAATGATAATTTCATATGTGTTAAAAACCATATCAACACACGTCTATAACCATGTGCCATAAACATTTCATCCAACATACAATACGAGGCCAATGGGTTATATGTCATTATCAATTCAAAATTATAGTTTTCACCCCAATATTTATATATCTTGTCAGGTGTAACTTCTTCATCATCATCATCATCTTGAGATAGAGAAGACGACAAGATTTGATTTTCATATTCAATTTTAACAGAATACGCTATCGTTGAAATAACTCTGGCACATGTAGCATTATCAACAGGTTTAATCATCATCTGTTTAAAAGCTTCTAACAATTCGGGCCAATTCATAACGTTTTTAAAACTGAACGTTGTATTGAAGAAAATATTGGCTTCTCTTGGAATATCTCTCCAATCATTCCCATCTTGATCAATCTCATCTTTCTCTCCACTTTCTCTTACAGCTAGTCCATCTTCTTCTTCTGCAGGTTCAGGTTCAGGAAATTCACAATTACACCTCTGTTCCATCATTTCAAATTCTTCAAATTCATAATCAAACATATAAAGTAAATCTTCATCATACTTATCATCAGGATTCAAATCAATTAATATCGATATAACGTCTTTCAAATTCAATCCCAACGCAAGCATTGAACCAACATACCAACGTACATCTGCCACTAATTTACCATTCCCATTCCTACGTGCAAATGGACACATAAATTCAACAACATTTAGGTGTTTTAAATCATGCCATCTATTGATCAAATCATCATTCAAAATGGTGGCCAAGATGTATCGTACCGCCGCGGAGCCTCTAGTGATTTGAATAATTAAATCCGGTGTCATCTCGTTAGCTAATTCAACTCGACGATCAATCTCTAGGCCTAATAGCACCAAATTTGTGAATATTTTCCATAACTTGATGAAATATTGTAAATATGGATTCAAACATAGATCATCAGTTTGAGAGAAAAGTTTATATAGGATAAAGATCAATATGATCAGTATTTGATATAAAGTCTCTAAATCAGAAATCCCACTTGGAGTCCATTTATCAAGATTTAATCTCCAATCAATTTTTTCATCTGAGTTGTTCAAACTTCGTAGTTGTGTTTCATCGGAGCAATTCAGTAGCTTAAGTATTGATTCAATAATGTGATAAATATCAACAGAAGTTTCAAATGAATCAAATGTATCCTCTAGTTTTAATGAAATCAATGCCAGTGTCCAATCTGAAACGTTATCTATTGATACAATGATGGCACCAGTCTCTTCGGGGGAAGTTTGTGGATCAACTAGTGCAGCAACAGCGGTGAAGATGTACTGTTGATGTTCTGTGAGTGAGAGCAATTGGGATAAGATTTGATGTCTTTTGAAAAGTGTTGGTTGTGGGAGGTCAAAAGTGTAGGTGATTGATTCTGCTATTGACGATGTGTCTGACATCCCCTTCTTCTTCTTTCTTCTGTCTCTTCTCTCTCTTCTATATAGCCCTATGATACTCTAGCAGAGTGGTCTTCGCTTAATCAGTTTCTTCAATATTGAAACTGAAATATTTCAATAATTTTTTTTTTTTTCCCTTCATTATAATACAAGATTTATACAACAACACAGTGGAATAGAAGAAGAAAGAAGAAGAAGATGCTGCACTCACGACTACTCTACAAATCAAAACTGCAACGACTAATAACAACGACAAGAGTCTTCAACTCAAAACACTTGAAATCATCATCACCACCACTACAACAATTATATTACCATTCAAAAGACGAAGTTCATACAGATGCGTTGTTCAAAGGTTTCAGACCGTTGTTACAGCCAGTTGAAAAGCAACTGATGGAACTGGAAGACGAGGAGATGGACATGGATGAATTGGATGAACTGGATGATTTGGGACTAGAGTTGAATTTCAGGAAAAAAGAGATTAAGATGGATGATAAGGAGATAGATGAGTTGTTGAGTCGGTTTGAAGTTAAGTCTAAGCGTTAGCTTGTTATTTATTCTATTAGTGTTAGATTAGAGTATAATAAAATGAAATGGAATGAAATGAAATGTATAATAGAACTAAATGCTGCATAATAATCAATACCATACAACTGAAACCAAGTGAACTGAAATAAAACGAAATGAAACAGAGATCAAGCAGATGCATACCTCACTGTGTAATACCTCACTAATCCTTCATACCCTTTAGAATCACATCTGAACAATTTTGCAACATCAACATTCAATGGAGAATCAGGTTCTGGATCTCCCAACAGTTGCAAAACAGCATGCACTGCACTCAATATATTCCACGCAGGCGTCCATGCACTTCCTAAGATATCCAAACATATCTCACCAGTCTGTATGGTTAGTCTTCTGTAAAATTAAATTTTAATTAAATTTTAATTATAAGTTAACTGCACTCACCTCAAAATTAACGTTTGGATGGCATATCTTATTAACAAAGGCAATCCGTGGTGGTTTCAATGGGTACTCAGATGGCACATCAATTGATAATTCCCATTGTCCAGACGCGAAAGGTGTTGTAGTTGGTCCAGTTATCTTAGCTTTCCAATGGAACATGTCATTTGTTGGCTCTAGCGCTAGAACTTCGGGGAAAAAAACGGTTGTTTGTTTGTGCAGGTTGTTGTACTCCTGCAGCAGTCGTTTAGCCATTGCCACGCCTCTTCTGCTCTCTTTTCTTCTCGTCTTTTCTTCAATTATTCAGAGAATGAAAAAAAAATAAAATAAAATAAAATAAAACAAAATTTGCCACCTAAATAAACCAACAACATTAACAACCACCCAAAAAATGAGCAGATTCGCAGACGTTTTGAGCAGTAAGGCACTCCATCATCTTCCACTCCCAGAGTACGTTGATCAACTAACACACACACCGAAGAAATTGCAATTCCAGCAGGTTTGGCCATCAGCGCAGCACAATATTCAATGTACGATGTCAAAGGAGGTTCAAGAGCAGTTATCTTTGATCGTCTTTCTGGTGTCCAACAGTCAGTGATTGGTGAAGGTACCCATTTCCTTGTGCCTTGGTTACAAAAAGCCATTGTCTTCGACGTTCGTACAAGACCAAGAAGTATTAGTTCAAACACCGGAACAAAAGATCTACAAATGGTTCAATTGACTTTAAGGGTTTTACATAGACCTGATGTTGCTAATTTACCACAAATCTACCAAAGCTTGGGTTTAGATTATGACGAAAGAGTGCTACCATCAATTGGTAACGAAGTGTTGAAATCCATCGTTGCTCAATTCGACGCTGCAGAATTAATCACTCAAAGAGAAATCGTGTCTCAAAGAATTAGAACAGAGTTAAGTGAACGTGCCCGTGAATTCAACATCAGATTAGAAGACGTGTCAATCACACACTTGACTTTTGGTAAAGAATTCACTAAAGCTGTTGAACAAAAACAAATTGCACAACAAGATGCCGAAAGAGCAAAATTCGTTGTTGAGAAAGCTGAACAAGAAAGACAGGCTAGTGTTATTAGAGCCGAAGGTGAAGCTGAAGCCGCTGAATATATCTCCAAAGCCTTACAAAAAGCCGGAGATGGGTTATTATTAATCAGAAGAATCGAAGCTTCAAAAGATATTGCCACAACTTTAGCTAATTCTTCCAATGTTACTTATTTACCTGGTGGTAACAGCGGTTCTGCCGACTCAAAAACAAACAACAACAGTTTGTTATTGAACTTGGGACGTTAAGTCTTGTCATCCACCCAATCTATTTGATCGAGAAAGATGATTATCAGAATGACAAAACAGAATTTGTACATACAGACCCCTCTATACTTTTTTATTATTATCAACATCTACTAACAAACTCCTTTCCCTCCCAGTGTAGCTTGCTATGGCATATTCTATTCATGATTTTATCAATGATCAATATAGAGATCAACCACCACAATTAAAATGCCACCACAGTTTTCCCGGTATTCTTCTTTATAAATACACCTATAATTAATCGAAAGAATAAAAGGATCACATGGGAGCTACAGCTATACTACCAAGATACAAACAAAAGATGGCTATTAAACATTCAAAAAAATTTGAGAGAACTCAAACTGGTTGTATTCAATGCAGACAGAAAAAGTATGATGTTAATTAACATCATGATAATTTTTTTTTTTTGACATAAAGAAATTGACATTATACTAACAACCGGAATAGAAAGAAATGTAGTGGTGATAAACCACAATGTTCAAGTTGCTTGAAAAAGGGAATTGATTGTGAATACAAGAGTAATATTAGAAGAATTGGATTTGATTTTAATTTGGATAATTATAAAATTAATAAAAAAATCATTATTGATGATTCAATTGTTAAATTTGATCAAAACGCAACAGTACTAGTGACCAAGAAGGAAGCAGAAGTAAAAGAAGAAGAGAAGATGGAAGTTATTGATCCATTGATATCGGAAATTGGTATCAAGTTGAAACAAAATAACTTAATTAAAAACAACAACAGCATTAATGATGATATACAACCTACAGAGAAAAAAACAGATGAAATTGAAAACATATTGAAAATATCACAGAATGGAGAATCTATAATCTCACAATTAAACAACTTATCAATCAATCTGATACTAAATTCAATTAATAATTTGAAATTTATTGATTTAAATGAAAAATTGACACAATTTAATAAAAAAAGGGCCACAGAAATTATATTAAACAGTTTGAAATTTGATCATGAATCTAACTTCTAGGTCATTTTGAGTTTGTCGTGTCTTGTATTTTGTGTCATGTGAATCTGAGTTTCTTTCAATAAGATTTTAATTCATTTTTTTTCAGATGACACAAAAATGAAATTTTATATCAAATCGCTTTAATTCAAAAAAACATTCTGATTCTTTTTTATTACAGCCAGCTCTACACTGTCATCTATACCTTTATTAAGACTACCACACCGTCATGTTCAAACAAACCCATCAAATCTCAATCAAACAACTTTCATCCGCCTCCGCCTCTGCATCTGCATCTTCAAATTACCAACTTTTCTTAGATTTAACTGCATTAACAATCTATGTCCTCTTGATCTTCACACTAGACATTTTAATTGCACCAAACGTTCTTTATTGTGCCACCATTTCATTTGGTTTAACCATTTTATTCCTTATCATTAGAAATCATTCATCAACAGAATTATTTTCAATTTTATCAACTATTAATGGTGTTATCGTGTTGCTTGTTGGTGTTTTTGATAATTTCACATTTTTGAACGCTAATCAAGGTGAATTGAAATTAGAGTTGGTTTATTCATTAATTTCTGAGATTTTATTATATGGGTTTTTAATTGTTTGTTTTATGATTGTTCAAGTTTTGAATTACTTGATTACCGTTGAAGAGGATAAACAGAAACAAAAACAAGAAGATAATGATGATTATGATGAATTTGATGATTCCGTTTATGAAGTTTAAACTGGTGAATGACGTTTTTTCAGTATTCTAATTTATCAAAATACTACTTCAATTTTCATGCTTTGAAAGCCCTTTTTTTTTTACCACAACTACAATTTATGACAATACATGACCTCCTTATGAATTTCAATCACCAAATGTCGTAGTTTCAGTCCTTTTATAATCCTAAAATTCTTTTGAAATCTCGTTTATAGTTGAGAAAAAAAAATCATCACATAAAAAAAATTATGTATTTACTGAAATTTTTCCATTATTTAACCACAGGCCATTAAAGCAGGAGAAGAAGGAAAAAAAAAATGGACTCCACTGATCCACCAGCGCCACCAGACACTAGCAATGTTACCACAACAACAGCAGAAGCAGAAAAAGAACCAACTTGTTTTCCCTGGTCAACAAAATCCCAACAACTTTCAAAATTAATAGATGATTTGAAAAATGGGTTCTCATTCACATCAGCACTGACTCGATTCCAAACCATTAAATCGTTGCTAGAGACGTCGATCAATGAAGCCATTGAAAATAGTGTTGATTACAGTGACGACGAACAGGAGCCATTCGAAGACTCAAATTCAGATTCAGAAGAAGAAGAAGCAGAGGCGAAAATCATTGTAAAGATTCAAGAACCTAAGAAAGTTGTTGAGTTGATTGATCAAGTCGTGATCCCTAAAGATAAGATGATTGAAGAGGAGGTGTATTATGAAGAATTGTTGGATTTACAAATAGGTAAAAAGGATAAAGATGAAACTTTCCTAAGAAATAAAATCAATGAGATTAAAAATTTAGAGATTGATGATGTTGTTAAAGGACGATTGATTCAAAAGCTTATGAGTTCGAACCATGCGCATGATGATGTTGTACTGGATATAACTGATGAGATGATTGAGAGGAAAAATGAGCAGGGGAAATTTGCCATTTATCATGATAAAGAAATGGGCGTGCTTGGATGTGATCATTATTCTAGGAATTTGAAGATGCAATGCCCCGTCTGCTACGAGTGGGTTGGATGTCCCATTTGTCACGAGGAGGCTTTTAACAAGCATAAGGGGGAGAATTCAGAGACAGAGGTGAAGTATCATGAATTCATTAGATCCAACTGCGAAAAGATTATGTGTCTTAAATGTTTCCAGATACAACCCGTGGGTGAATACTGTTGCTCTTGTGACATCAAGTTTGCCAATTATTACTGTTCCATTTGTAAATTGTTTGATAATGATGAAAATAAAGATATTTATCATTGTGATAAATGTGGGATTTGCCGCTTGGGGCTTGGATTGGGGCAAGATTTCTTCCATTGTGATGGTTGTAACGCATGTCTCAGTGTTGAATTACAAGATGATCACAAGTGTATTGAAAGAGCTACACAAAGTGATTGTCCAATTTGTAATGAATTCATGTTTACATCAATTAAATCCGTGGTGTTCATGTCATGTGGCCATGCGATCCATCAGAAATGTTATGATGAGCATTCCAAGCATTCGTACAAGTGTCCCACTTGTTCTAAATCTGTTATCAATATGGAGGCACAATTCAGGATATTGGATATGGAAATTAAGAAGCAATTGATGCCCGAGCCTTATTGTGATTGGAAATGTGTCATTAAATGCAATGATTGTAATGGTAAAAGTATTGTGAACTATCACCTATTGGGACTAAAATGTGATCATTGTAAAAGTTATAACACTGTGCAATTGAAATTGATTAAAAATGATGAAATTGAAGAAGAAGATTCGACTGGCCATAGAGGGAAAGTTTTATCCAGAGACAATTTACTCACAACTAATTATAATTCTACACCAACCCCGGCTGCTGTAAGTGCCACCACTACTACTAGTACTAGTGGTAGTACAGGATTATCTACGTTATTGAACAATTTGGATAATTATGTTAATAATTTGAAAGAAGACTCAGATTCAGATGAAGATGACACACAGGATTTTTTGAGAGTTGGGAGGTTCACTAATAGAGTCAACAATGATATCGATGATGGATTGAACGTTATCAGAGAGTTTATCAATTCTAATATCATAATCAGTGATGATGAGGATTGATTTAGTTTAGCTGAAATTGTGATTATTTGGTCAATTTTGAAGCTTTTTGAACCATCTTTTTTTCTGCAATACAATCCCAATAGCACTAGGTATCATACCACCACATCAACTGCCATTCAATCAGCTTTTAAATACATTCAAATTTCTCAAATTCACAAAATTATTAACTTCTTACAAATCTTTTTCTACCCCAGAAATTAAAGCAAAAAAAAGTCATCTTTCTCCATTTCTATCAATTTTTAACCAGAAAAAAGAGAGAAAAAGAAGATGAGATTGAACGTTGATGGTAAAACAGCAGTTGTCACAGGTGGGTCTCGTGGCTTGGGGCTTGTTTGCTGTGAAACTTTCATCAAAAATGGAGCCCAAATGGTTGTTTTAACATCAAGAAAACAATCAGTTATTGATTCCTGTGTTGAATATTTGCAAAAGATAGCTAAAGAGTATAATCCCAGTGTTGGGATTGAAGCTATTGCCACTGATTTAAGTGCTGGTAGTGGTGTTAAGCAGTTTACTGAGTTTGTGATGCAGAAAACTGGAGGTAAAATTGATATTTTGGTGTTGAATGCTGGTGCCTCATGGGGCGAACCATTGGCAACACACCCAGAGAGTGCGTTTGATAAAGTTGTTGACTTGAATTTGAAGAGTGTCTTCTTATTAGTTCAGGCTTTTTATAAGACGTTGGCCAAGTCAAGTTCACCAGATTATTCTTCAAGAATTTTAATTATGGGATCAATTGCAGGGTTGAAAGCCGATTCAATGAGAACAACACCTGGAGCGTATGGATATCTTGCGTCCAAAGCCGGTGTGATGCATTTGGGGAAAGTTTTAGCGTTAGAATTGGGCCCATTGAATATAAATGTGAATATTATTGCACCTGGGTTTTTCCCAACTAAAATGTCCAATGGAATCTTGGAGAAATTTGGAGATGAATTAGTTCAATCCAACCCTAAGAAAAGATTAGGTGTACAGAGTGATATTGAGAGTGTCGTGTTGTTTTTCAGTGCTAAAGAAAGTGATTATATCAATGGATGTGTGATTCCCTTGGATGGAGGTGCAAATTTGGGAGAAGTTTCTACTAAATTGTGATCTTCTCTTCTACATTTCTAATACTGCTCCACCAGTGTATTTCTAACTCAAATTTCTCATGCCTTACGATTATTGAAATCTTGTAGTTCCTTCTTCTTGCTATATATGTATATAAAAAAAAAAGTAGCAGCAAATTAAATCCAACAAAATTTATTACATACAAGATTAAATCACCAAAATCTGCTTCAAAAAGACATGAATTCAATCCAATTCTTGACGAAAAAGCCATCTCAGCAACAACAGAACGACCAAGTACCTCATTCACAAACAACTCCCGTGTCAAAACCTCCGAAATCAAGCATTTTCCACTACATTTTTTTCCTTCCAAATATTTTAATAGTGAAACCACTATTATTCACATGGTTCATCATCACGTTTCCCTTGAGTTTGCTAGAGACAAAGACTCAGCAACCCACAGAAATAGCAGCTCTACCAGCAACTACTACGATAACAGAGTCTTTGGAGAACGAACAAGTGGATAAATTATCAACATTAAAATCAATCAATAACTTGAAATCAAATTCAATTCAAACTGGTAAATTCAACTTCCCGCTGATATTCCCCAAGACTGTGTTCCCGAAAGCAACCAAGAATTATAAGAAAACATTGATTTTAGACCTAGATGAAACTTTGATCCATTCATTATCTAAAACTTCTAAATCTTTGAATTATGCACACATGATTGAAGTTAAATTCAATAATGAGATACCCACGTTATACTATGTGTATAAAAGACCCTATTGTGATCAATTTTTGAAGATAGTGAGTCAATGGTTTGAATTAATAATTTTCACTGCTAGTATTAAAGAATATGCAGATCCAATAATAAATTTCCTTGAGTCAGAGGCACCTTTTTTCAAAAGAAGGTTGTATAGACAGAATTGTATATTGAGGGATGGCGAAGGATATATCAAAGATTTGAGCCAGGTGGGTAAAAATCTAAATGATTTGATAATTATTGATAATTCACCAATTAGTTATTCAATGAATGAATCCAATGGGATATTGGTCGAAGGTTGGATTAATGATCCTACTGACACAGATTTATTGAACTTGTTACCGTTGTTGAATGCATTGAGGTTCACCACTGATGTGAGGTCTGTGTTGAGTTTGAAGAATGGAGAGATTGTATTTGACTGAGTCTTCTTCTTCATAGCATTATTTTTATCTCTACATAGTATTATTTATGATCATCTATTTATGTTATTTAACTAGTAGTGGGAGTGGAAGAGGAAGCAAAGGTTTATTTGATTTCCAATGGATAAATAACAAATGGTTCATACTCAATATCAACCAACGCGGAGTATTCATTCAATGATGAATCTTTTAAAATTTTACCGTTTTTATCAATTTTGAAAGCATCACCACCTAAATATCCGAAATTTGCATATAATTGTCTCTTGATGTCTGCTAATCTCTTTTCATTATCCAAGATTAAGAAAGCTTTAAAATCTGGTGGTAAACCATATCTTAGTACACTTTCAATGAAAATTCTAATGATTTTCAAATGGAACCAATTGGCAAACACATCTGAGTATGCAGTTTTCGCAATTAAAATCAAATCCAATTTTAATTGTGCTTCTTTCGCCCTCAAGTCATCTAATTCTTGTTGGAATGAATTTAGTGATTCATCAGAATAATTGAAATCTCTTGGAATAAATTTATTCTCTCTTAGTAATTGTTGATATTCATTTAAATATTTCTTGAACAACACCACAGAGTATAGATAATATTCTGAGTCAGAGGTGATTATTTTAGCTGATCTTGGTACAACAAATTTAGTTAAAGTTTCATAATTGTGTAAAAAATCAGATTGTAAATTTTTAGGAACCGCAACAAGCACCGTGGTTAAATGATCTGACCCCAGAACAAAATCATTTTTAGTGACTAAATCGTTTAAATTTCTCACAGATAAATCACCGGTTTGCTTCTTCTCTAATGATGATAAATTAGATTTAACGATATTATAATTGTTATAAATGGATTTGACATCTGAATCTAGTTGGAACGCCTCATTAGAAATCATCGCAATCAGATCTTTAATGGATTTATCCAATCTGAACTTCTTAGTGTTCCATTGGAACGAGTGAACAAAATCAACAACAAATTCATCATCATTAATTTTCCTATTGAAATCAGGCGTGATGTTATAAATAATCTCCAAGATTTTCCCAATTGACTGAAACAAATTGTCATCTATCTTACTCAATTCTTCACTTTGAATCATTAAAGAGTCCAATGTCCCGATCTTGAAATTTGGGATTGGTAACTGGTGAACATTGTCAACATTAATTGAACGAAACCATGGAATCAGGTCGGAATTTGACGTGGTTTTTTGGTGGTCCGGTGAATTTGGTGTCGCTGATTGCGGTAAACTTAGTAAGAAACCTTTAGCAATTGAATTTTCCATCTTTCCAAAGCAATTTTTTATCTTTTATTTTGAATGAATTTTTGTTTATCCCTTAAAAAAAAGTTGAAATTTTTGGGAATTTTTTTTTTTTGTAGTGAAAAATATCAAAAAAAAAAAATTTTTTTTGTTGTAAAATAAATTTTAAAAGGAAAAGAAAGAAGAAAAAGAAGCAAAAAATGGACGGGAAAAGCTTCAGTTTGAAAGTATGACGTATTTTATTGCATAATACCATAAAGCTTTTGGGTACTCGAGAAAAAAAACTAACTTTTTTGCTTAAGGAACGACTACAAAACAACTCGAATGCGTTTGATGGATTATTGAGTTTGATACCTGCGAAATATTATTATGACGAGGACACTGCAAACCAGTGGAAAGCTAAGAAACAGAGTAAAGAGCAAGTGAAACAGAACAAGAAGCAAAGATTGGATCCAGAAGCTGAAAGAAATGAGAAAAATGGCACTGCAGCGGAAGTTTTAGAGAAGAAAGCAGCTGTTGCGAAACCTGTTCAGTTGCCTAAACCTGTGACTCAAGCAGTGGTGGAAGAAGAAGAAGAAGAAGAGGAAGAGATTGATTTGGTTTTTGATGATGAGGGAAATGAACTTGGTGAATCTAATGATCAAAAAGATGAAAATGATAGTAAGCTAGAAGATACAAAAGACCAAAAGAAAGAAGAAGAAGATTTAAAGAAACAACAGCAGGAGAAAGAAGCCATGAAGGAGAAATTACAAGCTAAAATCAATCAACTGAAAATCAAGAGAAATGCACCAGGTTCAAGTAAAGCAGCACCAAGTTCCAGGGAAGCAATTCTGGAAGAACGTCGTAGGAGAAATGAGCTAAAGATGGAGAAGAAAAGAAAGATGTCGTTTTCTGATTCATCAGATGAATCTTCAGATGAAGATTCTGAAGAAGAGGTTGTTAGTACTAGTAATAGTAATAAAAATGAAGAAGAAGAAGAAGAAGAAGAAAATAATAGTACAGTGTTGTATCAAAAGATAGAATTTGCAGATAAAGCCACCACAACATCTGACCTAACAGGACTACGCACAATAAAGAAAAAAGGTCCAGCTAAGAGAGACCTCAAGGCACATTTGAAATTATTAGAATTGAAGAAATCTAAAATTGCATCGTTACCATTGGAGAAACAACTGGAATTGAAACAGCAAGAGAAATGGAATAAACTGATTAATAAAGCTGACGGGATCAAGTTCAAAGACGACGAACAGTTGTTGAAAAAAGCATTGAAGAAGAAAGAAGCAGCGAAAAGGAAAAGTGAAATGGAATGGGCCGAGAGAAAACAGTTTGTTAAAGAAACCATCAGTGCTAAACAGCAACGTCGTGAGGAGAATTTGCAAATAAGAAAAGAGAACAAAGGCCTCAAGAGGAAACAGCAGAGCAAGCAAAAGAGAAGTTTCAAGACTGTGAGGGTGAAGAAAAGAGCCGGTTTTGAAGGGAAATTGAAGAAATGAAAAGCAGAGCAAAAAGAGAAAAGAAAAATAGATGTATAGAAACTCAATTGATTCCAGCTGATACAATTGTAGAATTGTCTTTGTAGCTTCAAGTCCACTTCTCTTTAGTGGAATTGAAGTGAATTTCACAGTATAAAATAATAATTTTTTTTTATTTCTTTCTGATATTGGAAAATAATAGCAATTTTGAAGCTTTTCAGTTGAAAACCACCAGACGGAAAAGCAGCTGGAAGAAGACAATCAAGCAATGGCAGAGAACAACAAACCACAGCTAACAGAGCAAGAAGAGAAACTGGCAAAACTCTACGGGAAATTACCTTCCAAATCAGACATTTTGTCCCATAAATTGAAAGACAGGAAATTCTTCGATAGTGGCGACTACGCATTGAACAAAGCAGGCTTGAAGACCAGTTTAGGTGACAAGTTGATAACACCGGACCAGGTGGAGAAAGTCAGACAACAGAGTCTCAGTGGTGCAAGCTCGAAATCTCAATTGGAGAATGAAATCAAGGAGAAGTAAGGTCGGTTTATTATTATAAACTGTTTAGTTCAATTAACCAATTGATTCCCTATCAAGCCAAAGATGTGCACAACAAGGAATATCACGTTGAACAACCACACAACCACTGGGATCAATGGACTGGTTGAATCTGCTTTGAATAGTGAATTAAATAGCTGAATTATCGACAAATCATTTTTGAAAAGCACCAGCAAAACAATCACCGTAGTTGTCAACAGAGTTAGCAACAAGTTAACCACGTCTTGGTCGACTAACCAATACACCACCACGGATAAGAATGTCCATAGCACCGAGACTTGTAAAATAGAATCCCATTCGATTTTTCTAATGGCAAATATGATCCCTAAGAATATAACTAGGATTCTAATCAATGGAATATCACTCTTCTGTCTCGGTCTATTGCCATGCCCCTTCACTACCTTATTAACAACTGGTTGTAATAGCCCCAATAGCACTCCGTGGATCGAGTAATTGATATAATTTGGTAATTTCTCAGTTTCAAATAGTTCTAAATCCAGGTAGTTGTTCAACACGATATGATTATCATGGATGTTCCTAATCAGCACATTCAGTGCGTTCCCACCAAGCATTAACACTGCAACAACAACCATTTTCTTCAGGTAGTTACCACTACTACTCAATTTGATATTGTAATTAGACTCCAATTCCGTCAATTTCTGGTGCTGTTTGACGTGTGTTTCGAGGTCGTCGTACAGCGAGGCATCGTTCTCGTGCTGGATGTCCTTGTCGTTGTCATAAATGCTCTGTAAAGCCGACATTTTTCTCTTTTGCTTTCTTCGTTGGTTCCTTAAAAGTGTTGAAATAGTAAACGAAAGAGAGTTTTTTTTATTCTTATTTATATTAATTTCTCACTACGATGCAAATTCAAATGAAGAAAGAAGTGAGTTTTTATATAGACGAATAAGCTCAATGTGGTTGGATTCGGTCGTAGAGTAGATAGACAACGAACGCAAACATCGAAACTCCCACGAAAATCCCTTGGAAAATGGTGGAATCATCAATGTTTAAAAAAGGATATGGGAATTCACTCTGGTCATCAACCAACAGTTGCAACCAGCAATAATAACTGAAACCGGCACCACCACACAACACAGCAGCTTCTCGTTTCTTAAATTTCAGTTTAATTGTCCCCGAAACAAACAGATCCATTAAAAGCAACAAAATCGGTAGTAAATGGATACTTAAATCAATAAATTCAGGGATTCGAGCTTCTCTTTGCAAGATCAAATCACGAGCAAACAGTCTCAACCCCCAATAGATCACTGCGACAATCGTCTCCAAGATCAACGCCATGGCTGCACTCAGTTCATGTAATTTATCACAACCAGTCAATTCAAAGAAATAATTTAATATGGTGACGAGCAGTGAAATGTTTGTTAAGAATTGCTTGTGGCCTGCAGTTGCCAAATGTGGTGGTAACTGTAGTTGTGTGACACTGTAGAGACCATTGATCAACAGTGCCAATGCACCTATCTTGAATGATTGCAACAACAGCATTCCTTTCTTTCTTTCTGATGAGTTGGGAATCAAGGAGTAAATTCTAAATACTAAATTTTTTTTTTCATGCTAATTTATATGATAATGTTTGACTATAGCAAGCCAAATGGACAAACAAACCAGTGTAGTTATCAGAATGATCTTGACGTTATGTAACAAGTCCAAGGGAATCCCAAACCATGTTTTAGTGACAAAAATCCCGATATTTACTGGATGTGATGAGCTCATGAACTCTGAATCCGTGGTGTAACAGTTGTAGATGAGTTGTATGGTGGCAAGATCACCTTGAATTGTGTAGTTAACTGCAATGGGGGTCTTTTATATCATCTGTTAGTATTGCTATTCATCACGGTATATTTATTTCATTGAATTGAAATAAATTAAATTGCAAAAGATCACTCACCAATGCACTCCATGAGACTCTGAAATTAAATAGCTCACCATCATCCATCTTTGGTAGTTTATAGGTCACTATTGTGGGTTTATTAGCCAATGGTGCTGCTAATTCCACTGTGGAAACGCGGTTGTCATTCAATTCTAATGTTTCAAATTCATCCAGCTTTGTAAAACTCTGAATTTTGGTGCTTTTGAACCGTTGGAAAATGGATTCACAATTTCCTTCCACTGTGGTTGCTATGAAACTTAGCAGCAACATAAAACCCCAACAAAACAACTTCATTTTCTGTCCTCTTCTTCCAAATATAAAAATAAATTACAGTCAATAAAAAAAAAATAATTCCAATATTATTCCCACTAGATAAAAACCATTTCCACTAGCTAGATAAACCCCAAGAAAGAACTACAAGAAAGAATGGCACGCAACTGGACCACTAACATCTCCAACAGCCTGTTCATAGCAATTTTCCCCTTCATTATGTCACGTCTTTTGAACAGATTATTCTCCATTGTGACATTCACAAACAACTCAATATTTGATGACATAACTTCATACTTGTACGATTCAGATTCCACTGCAAATGACACACTGTTATGGAAGTTCAATGACATTATACAACACGAGTTCAACTTGAGCAACACTAGTGTGCTACACGTCACAACAATCTTGTGCTATTTAGTTTATACACTTTTCGCATCAGGATACTTGATAATGTTGTCGGTTTTCTACCTGCTTTGTTTGTCATTGACGCTGGTTCGTCGTTCGCTGGATCTACGTGTCTTCTGGAAAGAAGTTGCTCAAAATAACGATGGTGTTTTCTGATCTCTTCCTGCCTTTTCTTCTTAACTATGGAGGGAGAAAAATTAGAGAAGGGATTTTTTTTTTTTCCCTTTCACAACAAATTTCAAGGAGAAAAAAGAAGAAGAAAGAATGGATTATATAGCCAAACTGCTGGTGGTTCAACTTCTACAGCTGCTTGTGTGTTGTGTGCAAGTGCCACTGATATCAAACACTGAAAATTCCAAACATTTAGGTGCAAAATTGACTAGGTTTAATACCACTGAATTATTATTATTATCTTCATCCAGTTTCAAAATTAGTGAATTTGATGTTTGGGAAGTTAATGATCAGTTCATTGATGTGGTTGTCTCAACAGGTCAACAAATAGATGCTAACGGGACAGTGATAATACCAGACTTATCAACAGCTATAATGGAAACTTTCCCCATTGAACATGATGAACTCGATGTTGAAACAAATTCAGAACTTTTTTTCAAAGATTATAGACGTTTAAACACAATTTATTCATTCTATGATTTGTTAACCGAATCATTCCCAGACTCTGTCACTATTGAAACCATCGGTCATACTTTCAACAACAACCCATTGAAAATCATACACTTGAAATCAAATAATTATGGATTAAACCCTCAAAAGAAAACCATATTGATAACAGCAGGTACACACGCAAGAGAATGGATTGCCACATCTACTGCAATCTATACTTTGTATCAATTGTTAAACGATATTAAACATTCATACAATATTTTAAATTATTTAGAATTCATTATAATCCCAGTGATGAATCCAGATGGATATGAACACACTTGGAACTCTGACCGTCTATGGAGGAAAAACAGACAACCAACGTCACTGGAGTCATGTATTGGTATAGATATAGATCATTCATTCAATTATCATTGGAATGATAATCAAGATTATCCATGTTCTGAATCTTTTAATGGAGACTCACCGTTAGAAGCACTGGAGGCACAATTCATTGAACAATTCTTGAACGCGAGTGATGCTAATATTGTTGGGTTCTTGGACTTACATTCATATTCACAAAAGATCTTGTACCCTTACTCGTATTCATGTGATGATTTACCAAAAGATTTAGAAAACTTATTGGAATTAGCATACGGTTTATCGAAAACCATAAGATTCTCTTCGAATAAGATTTATAAAGTTTTGAGTGCATGTAAAGATAGTGGTGTTGATTTGTTACCAGGGTTAGGTGGTGGTACATTATTGGATTTCATGTATCATAATAAAGCACGGTAT
>JAJMAV010000070.1:24877-56338 GCA_030565045.1 Starmera caribaea
TTTTTTTTTTTCTTTAGCTACCAGAAGGTCAAACCAACCAAATTGAAGTTACTTATTCAGATCAAAAAAACATCAATTCATTCTCTAAACTGATTCAAAAGAAAGACGTGTTGACAGCACAATTAGCTGATTTGAAAACAGAGAAAGAGTATTTGGATGATGTCTCCTTGGAGTTAGAATTAGTGGATGAAGATGAACTAATAAATTATAAAATCTCCACGGTTTTCATTAAATTAAGTCAATCGAAAGTGTTGAATAGGATTGAATCGGATTTAGAAGTGATTAATGGCAAGATAGACTCGTTGGAGCAAGATGTTGATAAAATTGACCAAGAGTTGAGTGAGTTAAAGACTCAGCTGTATACGAAATTTGGTGAGAATATTAATTTAGAAAGATGAGAGTTACTACTTTATATAGTAAAGTAATATAAAATGGTTGTATAATAGTCATAATTCATAAGTAGCTAGTTCATAAATAGCTTGGTTCATAAGTAGCATGATAAGTAGGTCCAGCAATAGATGGGTTCATAAATTAGATAAGTTTTCTTCAGTAGTAAAAATCAAACCCTCATAAAGTATGAACAGCTGAATCCCTTTCAATGAAAAAAGGATACTTAGCTTCTTTAGCAAACTTCTCAACTCTATCAATCACTTTATCAGGCAATTCAAATGAAAACCCAGTGAAAATAGTGTTATAATTCAATTTAATTTCACCTCCAATTGTACTAATCATTGACTTAATATCTTCTTGATACCTTTATATCAGTTAGTGGACAATTCAACATAGCTAAAAGAGCAAAAAGGACTCACGATATTGGTGTTAGTTCACCTTCTTCAAATATCAAAATATATGAACCTAAGGAGTCAAAAAAAGGTTAGTTATTAGTTTAGTTTTTGATGATAATACAAGGTATTCAAGAGCATCACGAGTAGATACGTACCTGCTGTGACAAATGTTGTGGATGTTATAAAAGCTAAAAGTTTGGAGAGTTGCATTGTTTTGGTTGAGCTGTTGGTTGTACGAAGACTAGTAAGAAATAGTGGAAATTTCAGGTTTTTTTTATATAGCAACTTAATTGAGAGAGTTTTATATAATGAGAGAATTGATTTTAGTAGTTTTTTATTATAACAAAAGATGAAATGGTTTCCGAGATAGAGAAGTGATGAATGACCGTTATAAGACTATTTTCAATTGGGAGCAAAAAAAGAACCCAATTTTGAGAATGATTTTTTGAAATCAAATTGTGTCAATTAATTACAGACTTTGGTGTAACTCGTAGATTATCACGAATAGTACAATGATCAAAATTTAATACACACACAAGATGTGAATTCACCATGGAGTTCCTACCAAAAGCTTAATCAACAACTCTTTGGAAAAACCAGTTAAATCTTTAGCTTCCCATGATTTACGATTATTATAACAAAATTGTGAATAACCAACCCCAATCAAATATCAACCTTATCTGGCAATTTATTGTAATAGAAATAACTAACCAATGCTCGCAACCATTCAATTGGTTGTTCAATGAACAATTTATTTTCTCTGGATTCTTTCATTCCACTTGACATTAGCACTCTGAAATATTCCCATCTTGCCAAACAGTATTGTTTTATGAACTTTAATAACCACTGTCGATGTATTTTTATTTCTAGTATCATCCCCTGTTAATTCTTCTTTTGTTATAATTCCAATAATTTCAAAATCTGTTGATATTGTGCCATTTTCTAATAATGACTTGTAATTTTGCAACATGTTCTCTTCAAGGTCTATATTATTATTAAAAGCTGAAGTTGTTCTTGCATATAAACAATTGGAAGGATGTTTAGCACCAAAATCTGGTATTTTCAATGAGAGTAATGTAGTTAAACAATTTGCAGTTCCCTTTTCATAACCAATTAAATACAGAGTGGATCCAGACATATAATAGAAAGGCCAATTATAAGCCAATTATAAGCCAATTATAAGCCAATTATAAGCCAACAGTTCTTCACCCAACTCTTGTTCATTAAAAATCAAATAAAGACGTTCATCGTATAGATCTATTAAACCAATATGCGGACTTGAGTCATCATTAAAACCATTATCATCATCAATTGGCACGAAAACATCCAAAATTAATCCAAAATTGTTGGTTTCCACCAAATGATGTTGTTGACCTTCTGCTATTAGAGAAGCAGAGCTGCATTTCAATTGTAAAACCTCAGATTTTCCATCTGAATCATGTGGAACATAGCAGATCTTTCCAGGATTCGATTTGTTCAATTGGTTTCAAATTTAAAGCAAATATAGCAATAAATGCCACTCCAATAAAACAGTTTGTCCACTCAATTTGGCATGGAATCTTGAAAGAGTTATTGAGCAATGTTTGACTTAGACTTTATGCCTTTTCTGAGTAAAAAAATGTAAACTTCTTTATACTGTAACTAGTTTGTGAGTGGTTCTTTCATCTTGTTGAATGATTTGCAAAGCAGTACAGCAGAAGGTCAACGCATTCAAAACCATGATGTGCGATCAAAGTGTAGCAAGTAACTCATTCAACAAGTTAATCAAAAATTGTTTCCAGTGGTATTAATTCTTATATCAAAATTCAAGCTTCAAGCTTCAAACTAGCTGTGTTCTTGATCACCAAACGAACATGGAAAGTAAATGATGGTGACAGTAAGTATGTAGTTGATAACAGTGTAAACAGATGATGCCAGTAGACACAAGACACACTGCTGAGAGAGTCAATGGATGGCTCAAATTGTAGCATTTTATTTTATTATCAAAGTGGTATGGGCACTCTTATAATAATATATGTGATAAAGTTAATACTAGAAATAAGAATTAAGAGTTAAGCAAGAAGTTACATGGTTGTAAAGCTATTGTACAATACAAGATGCTTTCATATTTAGAAAAAAAACACATTGGACTACCCTGCATCCACATATAGCTCATGAGCAAAATGTATTATAATCAGCCTTCAGTAGAGACTGAAACTCATCAGGTGTATAATGGAACTAAACCACCAAAATTCACTCCTGATCTTTCAATGGAAAATTAAGAGACAGTTCAGCTAGTAATTCACTTGGAAGCTCCAACAAATCTTTTCTGCTAATCAATCTCCAATTTTTATAACAACCTCGTGCAAAAAAATAAGCTAACACTTTCTCATCATGAATGGCAGCTAGTTTATAAGCTTGTAATGTTGATCTTACTGTTTGTTGATCAGATATCCTAGAATTATAGATTGCTTTTACTGCCCTTTTCTTCAAAACTGGAATATCATAAATTTTAGATAAAATCACCAAGCCTAAGCAAGTTTCAACATTATCAGGGATTTCACCACAATAGAAATAAACAACTAATGCTCGTAGCCATTCAATTGGTTCTTTAATGAATAATTGATTAGTATTAGATTCTTTCATACCACTCGATATCAAAATTTTGAAAAAATTCCATCTCGCAAGTAATATAGTTTTATGAACTCTTAGCGGTTTAGATTTCTCAATTTTCAACTCCCAATCTGGATCATTTAATTTATCAACATGTTCTTCCAATCCAATGATCTCAAAATCTGTGTACTCGTCATTATTCATCAGTTTTTTAAAATCATCACTTAACTCTTGTTCAACAACTGAAGCATGTTTAATTCTGCTATAATTAAAATATAATGGGTTCTTATAACCAGTTTCACCATAGTCAGGAATGTCAATTCTCATCATTTTATTTAAAATCTCACCCTTATTTGACTTATAACCAATTAAATACAATGTATTTGTTTGTAAATAAGCAAATGGCCAATAATGATTGGCAAATTTCTCACCCAATTCTTCTAAATTATAAATCATAGTGAAAGATTTGTTATTTAAATCAATAAGACCAATATATGGTTCAAAACATTTACTATACCAAGATGAACGATGTGGAACGAAAACATCCAATATGAAACCTGAATTATTAGTTTCAATGAAATGATGTGATCCTTTAACTTTAGGGTACCCATCAATATTAACACTTGAAATTTTGTGATCCATTGTATCAAAAGTATAAATTTTACCATTCAAATTTTCCAAATCAATAATCCAAATCTTTGAATCAAAATAATGAATAAAACATTTCTCCAATGGTTTGTCGAAAACAATCTCAGCATTGTTAAAATCTCCAAATTCCCCACCTGAAACTCTCTCAATTGAACCAATCTTATATTTAACACTCTTATTAGTAAATGAATTCATTTTAGTCTTCCCCAAAAAAAAAATTTCATCTTTGGAAACATGATCAGAATTACAAAAAGATATGATCGAAGTAGTAAATTCTTTTCTAACAGAACTTAAATCAATATCCGTCCAAGTATGTTTTGGGTTTGCTCCAATTTCAAATTTTTTAACAACTCTATAAAAATCGTTAATAACTTGGAAAAATTCATCATCATTTAATGCTATAATTGCCATTTGTTCAGAGTCTTTTATATCAAAAGATTCAAGTGAGTGCCATTGACAAGTTTCCAAATTTAATTCATAAACTAATCTTTTTGAACCGTTATTTGGTACAAATAAACATGATTTAGTTGAATTAATAGAATTTTTCAAAAAACTGCTGATTGATGATGATAGAAAGAATTGTGGTATTTTACCTTCCAATAACGTTATGTTGTTGTCCATCTTTGAATAATTCAGTTGCTTTGATGGTTGTGGAATTGGAATAAGTTTTCTTTTCTCTTTATCTCTCATGATTTTATACAATTGAGAATAATATGGTGGTAGGGACACTACTGTCAATCTCAGTGAGAGATAAACTTCTCAATACTCAATAAGCAGCTCAAAGGATGATGAACCGTAGTGATGAGCTAGTTAGCAATATCCCTAAAAATCTTCACAATAACTTTTTGGAAGAATACTCTAATCATTAGATGTTAAAGATTTGCTGGAACAAATTATCATAGACTCAGTGGAATTTTTGTTTTTCAAGAATAACCTATAATCCTCTATCATTATTCCTGAAAGGTTGTATAAGTTGTAGTTGTAAAGCAGTACTCTAACAATCCATCTTAAATATCCAACTTCAAAGGGAAGTTCAAAGTTAGCTCCGCCAATAAATCAATTGGTAAACTAGTTAAATCTTCTTTTCTAAGCATTTTCCAATTCTTATAACAAAATCTTGCAAGGAAATAAGCTAATACTTTCTCATCATGGGTTGCAGCTAATTTCCAAGCTTGTAATGTTGATCTTACTGTCTGCTGATCAAATTTTGTAGTTGAATAAATTGCCTCTAATGCTCTTTTTTTCAAAATTGGAATATCATAAATTTTAGATAAAATTACCAACCCAAGACATATTTCAACGTCTTCTGAAATTTCACCACAATAGAAATACGTGACTAAAGCTCTTAGCCATTCAGTTGGTTCTGCAATGAAAAGTTGATTGTTATTTGATTCTTTCATACCACTTGATATTAAAATTCTAAAATATTCCCATCTTGCTAGTAATATCGTCTTGTGGACTCTTAAAGGCTTGGACTGCTCTGCAGAATCAGTTTGGTCTTCTAATCCAATGATTTCAAAATCTGTGAATTCTTCAATTATCAAAAATTTCTTAAAGTTATTACATAAGTCTTTTTCTGCAGTTAAGGGATAATCAACTCTGGTATACTTTGAATTTAACGGATTTTCATAATAAATTTCACCATAATTGGGTATCTCAATCGTCATCAATTTGTTTAATTGTTGAGTTGACTTCTCATGACCAATTAAATATAATGTATTTTGTTGTAAATAAGCAAATGGCCAATGATAATCTAATAACTCTGAACCTAATTGTTTACAGTTGAGCACAACAGTGAAACACTTGTCATATAAGTCAATAAGACCAATATATGGATCTGATTGAACTTCATCAGCTTGTTGAGGAACAAAAACATCTAAAATAAAACCTGAATTATTTGTTTCAATAAAATGATGTAAACCTGTGGTTTTGGGATACCCTTCAATGGGTTTTCTTGATTGGTTTCCTTTTTTCAAATTATAAGCGACAATTTCACCATTTGAGTCTTGAAAGTCTATTATCCATAGACAAGAATCAAAATAATGAATGAAACAATCTTTGAAGTCTCTTTCTGTAATACTAACGCTTTCCCAATTATTACTGCCACTACGTCTTTCCAAAGTCCCTACTCTATATCCTGTTTTACTCTGAGATTGAGACTCATGGTCATAAACAGAACCAAATACTGAATTGCTCGCAAACCCTCGGCTACTAGATGAATAAAAACTTGTAGTAATGTTCTGAGGTTTATAAGAAACTTGCCCAATAAAATGAATTGTCTCTGTATCGGTGCTATCATCAGAGACACAAAATTTCAAGACACTCTCCGTGACTTCTGAATTCTTCCCCAACTTGATATCTAACCAACCTTGTCTCAAAGCACCAGACCCTAAATCTGATTTTTTAATAATTCTATATTGTGTACCTTTCACTTGAATGATCTCGTCATCATTAATTGAAGCCATAACAATTCTTGAAGTTGCACCACCATCGTTGTCACACGACTCCATTAGTTCCCATTCATGAGTGACTAAATCCAATCTATAAACCTGTTGTTCTGAATCATTGCTGTTTGGAATGAAAAGACATGATTTAGCTGAATTTCGAGAGTTCTTCAAGAACTTGTCGATTGATGATGATGAATGATTGAATGTTGGTATTTTTCCCTTGAGTTCGGTTATAACATTCTTCATGGTTCAGTTCTTTAGGACAGAATTCAAAGAACTGGCAGTGAATTAAATTGATTTGTTTACCTTTTGTTTATTATTTAATTACAGTGGCAAAAAAAAAACACGGTAGGGCCACTACTATAATATTAGATTAATAGTTGATGGAAGAAGTCTACAGTGAATTCAATGAAAAGTGAAGCAGCTTTTCAGTTAATTAGTCCAGATGAAACTCCTAAAGAGAGTTTGATCAACAAATCTTTTGGAATAGTGTCCAGATCTTTTGGTTTCAATAGCTTCCAGTTCTTATAGCACAAATTCGACAAGAAGTAGCTTAGCACTTCTTCACCATGAAAAGTTGCTAATGACCATGCTTTCAAAGCAGCTTTAGCTGTTTCATATGTATCAGCATCACATCTATAAACGTGACGCAAACATCGTTCTTTCAAGTCTGGAATATCATACATATTGGATAAAATGATTAATCCTGTACAGATATCAACATCTTTTGGGATTTCATCATATTAAAAATAATGAGCTAAGGCACGTAACCATTCAATTGGCTCTTCAATAAGCATTTTGTTCTCTGCTGATTCTTTCATTCCACTATCTAACAAAATCCTGAAATGTTTCCATCTTGCATAAAGAACTGTTTTATGAACTTTCAAGATTGATTTCTTTTCAGCTGTTGAATCAGTTAATTCATTTGCATTCGGTTTCAGTTTGGTCGTTCTCAGTTTCCTCTTGTGTGGTTTCTTCATCATTATCTAAACCTATGATCTCAAAATCAGTGAGTTTCTCATTTTCTAAAAGTGACTTGTAATCCGAAAGCAAAAGTCCTTGAAATTTATCCTCCAAGATATCAGGTCTGGTTGTTGCTAAATATAAATCATTGGTCGGATGTATAGCCCAATAGTCTGGAATGTAGCTAGAAATAATTTATACGTCTTTTGAGATCGAAATGGAAAAAACCTAATAAAAAATAACTGTTTTAGGAAACTTACCTAATACAGATGTTTCTTCACAAGATCTGACACAATTAATACTGTCATCAACGACTAGACTGCTACTCAAGCCAGCTAATTCCACTGGCAGTAAAACTATGATACATCAACAGAGCAGATTAAAAGAGTTAAAGTGCTTTTATTTTCAACTTCTAATAAGGCATGCAGATTGATCAATGCTGATGAAAATCCCTTTGAAACTTCATGATATCCTTCAGATGAGCTTAAAGATAATTGATAATGATATTACGGATATGGATGATAGAAAAGATAATGTTTTTCAAACTTACAATCCATCTTTGACTTTGGGAAAAAAGAAGTCAGGAATTAGTGCTACGATTACTAGAAATAAGGTAAAAAATTGGATATATGGTTATCAAATGATGCTAAACTCTTCGTTATTTTGTTTTCATTTCAAGTTATTCAAAGTCTATTATTTGTAGAGCAACTAGAGGTTTACCTCTTACTAAAATTCAGAAATTTTAGTCTCATGATCAACTAATCAAAAATGGAGCGAAGACGAAGTCGAGCGGAAAAAGCTAGTATAAATATATAATAATTTTGGAAAAATAGTACTAATTAATATTAAAACTTAAAAGATAGAATCATAATTCTTATCATTTAATATTTAATAAATATATAGGAGCCAAATTATACTTTGATTAAATTAGCTATTTGTGAAATGGAACTAGCAAAAAAAGCTCCTTTAAGTGACCAATTGAGATACCATCCAAATCTGTATAATTCAAATTATCCCAATCATCCAAACAATAGTTTAAAAAAAACTCTGCTAATGAGCTTTTGTGGCGAACTTTTGCAATTTTCCATGAATTCATTGCTAAATGAATATCAGGTTTCAATTCATAAATTCTCTCAAAACAGAATGCTTTAAGATCAATAATATCATAAATATCCGAAAGAATTATTAAACCTGTGCAAATCTCCACATCATCAGGTATTTCATTACAGTAAAAAAAATGAATTAATGCTTGTAGCCACTCAATTGGTTCTTCAATGAACATTTTGTTTAATTTTGATTCTTGCATATTACTTTCAATCAGATGTCTAAAATGTTTCCATCTAGCTAAAAGGATGGACTTATGAACCATGATGCTTGAAGTGCTTTCACTGTTGACGGTAGAGTCCAACTGGTCCATTTTTTCATCAATAATTTCTTCACCAAATTTGGTGTGTTTTAACCCTATGATTTCAAAATCTTTCGACTTTTCATCTTTCAAAAAATTTCTGTAGTCATTTATCCAGGAATCTAATCTTTTTTTTGCCGATTCTGGTGTCGGTTTTAAATAAAGTGCATCAAGTGCGTGTTTCGCACCATATTTTGGAATTTCTAAGGAAAATAATGTATCTAGCAACATCGACTGATGACTGGAATTATTTTCTTCATTTCCTAAAATGTTCAACTTAGATCCATCGAAGTGAATAAAGTGCCACTTATATTTGGAACTACTAAGCTTTTTGTGTTCCTCTTTGTGACCATATAAAATTTGAAATGAACCGCTATAGAGGTTCATTGACCCAATATAAGGTTTCAAATCTGGAGTTATAACATTAGGAATAAAAACGTTTAAAATGAAACCTGAGTTGTCTGTTCCAATTATATGATTAACACCGGTATTGACTTTAATTTCTGGAAAATTATCATTATAAGCTCTGATAATTGGGTAGCTGAGCATATTTGAGCGCTTTTCAGTTATAGTTTGAATTTTTTTGGGGTTAAGTTTGTCCATAATATACAACAGTGAATCAAAACTATGAACAAATGCTCTCTGAGGAATTTTGATCTCTTCTTCCAACATATTAATATCAATAGTTTTCAAAAATTTCCATGAAGTTTTGGATTTCATTTTGTTGCAATCTAAGTAAATGATTGACGATTTCCCTTTGCCGTTCAATAAATCAATAACAGCGTACACTTTGTTGTTTGTATTAGAGGAACATAATCCAATAAATTTCTCTATGCAGCATGCTGTTGAAGAGCCATCTAGCTTTAGCTCAACCCAATGCTTGTTTATTAATTGATTGTTTCCGAGCTCTTTATGGCTCAAAAGTCTAAAGTTTGCTGTTTTCTTTTTTGATGAAAACTTTAATTCAAGGGTTTCATCACAATTGATTGTAATAAGTTCTGATCTATCAACCTCAGTATCATTAGTTTCAGCAGACTCTAATAGAGTCCATTTGAGATCATTGAAGTCCAAGACGTAAAGCTGCTCTTGTGAAGTTTCAGTATTGGGGATGAACAAGCACGATATTTTGGATGATGAATTTTGTGAGGATTGACTTTCTACCGAAAGTGGGAATATCACCTTTTAACTTATAGATGGTGGGCTCTTCCATTTTGTCTCAAACTTTATCCTGATCAAGCTTATAATATTGTGAAAAACAGCTGGTTCATCAATCAAAACATAAACCACTCTTGTTTATATAATTAAAATTTAACTTATCTCTGTTCTTGGAGAATTCACTTTCAAACTAGCATCAATGATCATAATATTAATAATCTGAATGGCATAACTGTGGAGACTTGGAAATTAGAGTTTGACAGAATCTTCAAAGATTCTTTGTATCTAAGTGAGCATGAATATCTCAAGAAGTTAATTATTTTTCTGGAAACAAAGCTGATTTATGAAAACTACGGTAGGTTTTATATACACTTCCAGGTTTAACTGAGCTTTTAACTGTGATTTTGAATAAAGCGCCGACTTTGAAGTGTGATTAGAGATCTTTGGCTTCTGAATCTGGACTGGTCACTGAGGTCGAAAATTAGTTTAAACCAAATATTTGTTTTTATATTCAAATTGTCTCTTTATGTACACTTCTTTTACAACAATCAACAACACATTCATACACTGAACACCAACCTAAAGAACCGGCGCTTGACTCAATTGACTCACCAGTGGCTTGAATCAGAACAAGGAGAGGCTACACAAGACTTTAAGTAAAATTGAGGTGATTTTTTAATGGTTTCTGAAAGTTCGATTGTTAACCTAAAGATATTTGGTGGATGATTGATGTCAAAGCATGGGCGCTTAACTTCAATTGATCAAGAATATCTTTGATAGATATATTGTAACAATTTTGATGTGTTTGGGAGGAATTTTTATGGAATTAAAGAAGATTCTATCGAGTTGTTCGTGTTTATTTTGATAAAAACAAAAACGAAACTTGATGTTTACATTGGATTACATTTGTTTTAGAATGGATTTGTAACCTGTTCTTGATCATCTGTATATTCAGTTGCAAAATGTCAGTATCAAGTTTATTTTTGATCGATTGAAATGAATATGAATGAATTGATGAGTTTAATTTCTTCAAATTTTAACTGAATTGAATGGAATTTTGTTTTGTTTTTGTCTATTGATTTTATGCTAATATTCAAAGGCAACATCCATTGCTGTGCTGTTCTAATTATTTGGTTTAGTTGCTTCTCCAATTCATTTTAACGAATTATTACTAACACTTTTCAAGGAAAAACTTGTTATAGTTTAAAATTCACGTTTGAATTACATCAAAAAAACAAGAACCTTTAGAAGAAATGCTGTCGGTTTGTTTTGGCAGATTTTACTACAGTTTTATTCTAAAATATTAGATATTTTAATGTATTCAAATGTTTTATCCAATAAATTGTAGTTTTGACATCCTAACATCAGAATAATATCGACTCATATAATTAACTCTTTGATACTTTAATTTAGAGTTTAATTTTTAGCTGTGATTTTTCTCGTTCTCTGTTTACATTAAGCTATATTATATTTGAGGAGCCTGGAGGAGGAATCAGGATTACAAATATAATAGTCTCAGCTAGTGATTTTATCAAAAAATAATTATATTACTAGTTTGTCCGCTCGACTTCGTCTTCGCTAATTTTGTAGGGTAATTTGTATTAATGACTTCAAGCTCAAGGCTTTCAGTATGATATGCTAGACAACATTGGAGGTGTATTTTAAATATATATATTCCTTCAAAGGATAGTACAACACTGGACTACTCATAGAATAAGTGTAGTAGATGATGGTGAGATAGTAGATTCTGATAACTGGAGGCTGGAGCACTGCAAAAATTCAAGCGTGTACAATTACTAATCACTTACATAAATTAACAAAACTTTGAGGGCGATTTACTCGAAATTTTAACAATTTTATTGTTCCAAACTTTGCCAGTAGTAGGAGCATATTTATCACTACACCCTTGCAAAGTATAAAAAAAAATTCTCGGGCCAATTTTGAGTAATCTTCAAAATAGCTGATTTTGCCTAACAAATTTGGCACATTTTTTTCGAAATTTTCAAAATCTTTTCTTAACTATGGGAAAAACGCGATTTTTGACAACGATTATGAAGGTCTTCCCAAGGGAGATTTGAGAAGCCACTACCACCATAAGAAAGCTACCCCCACAGCTATCCAGCCATGGTACTCATGTATTAAAATTCGAGAAAAGATGATGTGCCCCTACCGAGCTTCGACAAAAATAAATATATTTGTTTAGAATTATTGTCCAATAATTCTTAGTGATTTGTCCCGTCTTCTGTATACAGTGCTACACTGCTAGTCGCCATAAGTTGCACTCGAAAAAATTTTTGGTCTAACAGAATTTTGCAAAATGCAAGATACAGGATATTATTATAGTGGAGTGTTAGGATGTCAAGGTAACGTGCATGGTCACGTGTGTATAATGGAATAGTCACGTGACTTATATTTTAAACTTTATACTTATCACGTGATTTGAAAGCTGGGATGTAGAAATATGGTGTACTGTCTTCTGTATGTAGGAATACCTTGTATCTTGCAAAACCCTTGTATTTTGCATTTTGCACAATTTCATTTTGCCATTTTGTAAAATTTGTATGTAGAGTTGACGCTGTATGTTGCAAGCAGTTTTTTGTCAGAGATTAGTAAGCAGATACAGAAGACAGTACACCTCTTATATCCGTGCAATTTACAGAATTTGCAAAATATAGTGTTTTGAAAATTTTGCAACTTACGGCGACTAGCACTGTATTCTAATTTTTTTTTCATTCTGAATGATCTTTGATCAAAAACTGATGAGTTAATGGAAATATTGAATATTGACTAATTTGGGTTGGAGATGAAGTCATAATATCATCGTGTGTGTGTAGGGGGATATATATTAACTGGAAATTGGAATGTAACTCAAAAGGAAGAGCCTAGAGGTGGGGAAAGTTACTTATAGGCTGGACCTACATTAATATATAAATAAATGAAGCTTTCTCTTAATCCTAGAATCTTCACTAGATTCATCTGGTGAAGTTAAATATCTTTTTAAGAGTTTGGAGACATTGAAAAATGGGGAAATGAGGATTACACAGAGTTCATATAGCAATGTCGATAACATTTATAATACATATCGCGTTTGTTCTTGTCATCGACAAATTAATTAACAATAACAGATTCTTGTTCTGTGCTATTATACAATATATTGTGCGACCCAGACCTCAGTTCAGTAATAAACTATAAAGAATACATGATCAACTGACTATCAAATGCATAATTATAAATTAAAACAAAAAAAGATCTGATTTAAGCTGCACAATATCAAGTAGTACAAATATTTAACCAAATCAAAACTAGGTGCTTGAACTTATTGAACAAACCTGGCGTGGTTGATTGGCGCTGTAATTATAAGCTCATATAACAAGTTGTCTGGTAAACTCACCAAATCAGCTTTTCTTATATTATCCCAATCTTTATAACAAATTTTCAATAAGAAACAAGCTAATGGCTTTTCATCTCTCAACATTGCACATTTCCAAGCTTTCAAAACTGTATGAACATTTGGTTTCATATTTTCAATTGCCGTTAAGCAATAATCTGTTAGATCTGGAATATCATACACGTTAGATAATATAATCAACCCGGTACAAGTTTCAACATCTTGTGGAATTTCACAGTAATAGAAAAATCTCATTAAAGCACCTAGCCATTCAATTGGCTCTTCAATGAACAATTTATTTTCAATTGATTCTTTCATTCCACTATCTAACAAGATGCTAAAATGTTTCCATCTTGCTAAAAGAACTAGTTTATGTACTTTCAGAACTGGTTCTGCTTTTTCATTTGTAGCTGTTTGAAAGCTTTTATTTGTGATATCAATTCCAGTGATTTCAAAATCAGTTTCCTCTTCATTGACTAATAAAGACTTAAAATCCTCCAACAGCCCATTTAATCTTGGATGACTTTCCTTTGCCAAAAACTCCACATTACTATTAAATCTTTTCTTATTATACATAGACCCATAGTCTGGTATGTTCACCGAAAAAAGCTTTGTCAAGTGTTGTTCTCTTTCTCCTTTTTCACAACCAATTAAATATAAATTGCAACCTTGTAGATAAAAGAATGGCCAAATACACACTTTCATTGATTCTCCTAACTCTTCTTCATTCATTATCAGAGTGAAACATTTTGTGTAAAGATCTATTAATCCAATATAAGGCATTGAGTGGTTTTCATCAAAAATATCACCATCACATGGAACAAAAACGTCTAAAATTAGTCCGGGGTTGTTGGTCTCAACAAAATGATGTTGTCCTGTTGATTTAGGATATCCATTGATCTCAACTGGGTCCAGAGCAAAATTGTGTTTTAAATCAAACACTTTCACTGTTCCTGTAGGATCAAACTTAGGGAAAAACCAAAGACAAGAATTGAAATGATGAATCTTACCACTTTCATAAATTTCAAAAAATCCTAGTTCTAACCACGAACTGTTATTATTTTTTAAACAGCAAACAATGGTTTTTGTTTTACCAAAGTGGTAAATTTCACTCAAAAAATAAATATTCTCATCCATATCTGAACAAACAGAAATGATTTTTTCCAATGACAGTCCATTCATCAACTCCTTATTGTTGAAAAAAAGACCTATCCAGTACCACGATTTTGTAAATCTTTCAATTGAGCCGTTTTCTGAGTTTTTGAAAAATCTATAATCTAAGTCATTAAATTCAAGGGTCCTATCATCACTAATTGTAAGAAGGAAAGATACTTCGTTTTTTTCATCACCAATCAGCTTAACAGACTCCGATAATTTCCATTTCAAATTTGCCAAATCTAATGTGTATAGTTCTCTGTGTGAATTTTTAACATTTGGTAAGAAAAAACATGATTGTTTATTAGAGGATGCAGATGTATTTTTCAAGTAGCTAGATATAGCTGATTTTTCATTGAATCCTTCTGGGATATCACCCTTCAATTCTTTTATTGTTGGAGTCATTAGTTGTATACTGCTAATGAACAAGAAAAGAAAAATCCTTAACTCAATAAGTAAACTTAGGTGATGTTTTTGAAATCAGAAACGGTTCACCCCTTATTTTCAAAGCTCACTGTACGCTAGCAGCAACTTTCCAATTGTTGTTATTTGGATTTTGAATACTCCATGATCACCACTTTATAGGAAAAAAAAAAATAGCAAGAAAATCAAATGATTGCCTTATTGGTCCAATTTGGGATTGACACAAATAATTACTAAAATTGGAGATTGCTTTTTTTGTATATCTTTGACGATCGTAGTACAGGTAGTACAGGAGTATTAGGACCGACGTGTGTAAATGTGTGTGTATTTCTATATAATAGGTAAGGTTGGGAGGGAAATAGCAGGCTTTAAATATATAGTCTGTAGTGTCGACGAACCATGCAGCTAATATATTATTAAGCTGGGTTGTCAATATTGGCTGGAATGGAGTTGGTACCAAAGGTACTGGCGCCTAGTGCAATATCCGTCACATCTGTGGACCGGATCATCTAGTGACAATATATAATATTATCACTAGATAACGTGGGTTAATCCCAACAAACAGAGAGATTTCTATGTACAGCTTTATTTGAGAGAAATCACAGCTGAAAACTGAATCAAAAATGCTTATCAAGTTCATACCATAAACTACAGCTTCATTGGAAAAAAACAAAATAAATTGCTTTCCCATTCAAAAACTTCCATCATACCATCTGGATCAAATGCATTAATTGTGAACAATTTGTTTTTAGAATAATGAATAATAATTTTTTTTTCTTCCTCACTTGAAATCAAGTCTGCAATTCTTACAATATCAACCTCTTTATCATCAAGTTTCTTAAAACGATACAATGAAAAAAAACTTAGTTCTTACATATTCATCAGATAGTTCATCAGATTCAAATAGAGGTTCATCATGAGGTAAAATATTTTCTGCAATGAAATGTACTCCATGATAACCGCAATAAGTACAAACATCTAAAATCTTAACAACTTCCCTATCATCACATTGGATCTTTTTAAAATCATCAACATAGAGAATATCCGCAGGTAATTTTTTCTGTTTCAACAAAAGTGGTAAATTCGATGATTTTCTAAATCCATATGGATTGAATTCAGCTAAAATCCTTTGTTTGGCTTGAATAAAATAATATTTAGCTCTTTTTTGATCTTCATCATTCTCGATATGAACTAATGTCCAAATTCCTTTTTCTGTAATCTAAAGAGTAAAATTCTTGTCGATTGTTTCAAAACAAATAAAACGGACTCTCACAAAATGAACATTAGTGATGTTTATAAACTGATAAGAGTTGATCAAAAAGTGGAATTTGTCCTTCAAGCTTCTAAATCTTACAGCTCATTGCTTGATCACCGCTCGCTCATTTGTTGTTGTTTTCATAACTAAAATAGAATTTTATTCATGTAAACATAAAAAAATGTATTTGGTAGACTAGACACTGCTTCAATATCAATTATGTAACTGGTAGAGGACTTAAAAGTCTAGGACATTCTCTTTACAGCTTCTGTTATTCACAATCGACTTTCAGACTATTCAATTTGGGAGAGAGTCACCAGTTTGGCTCGAAATTTTGTTACATTTAGAAGTTTTGTGTGACAAATTAAGTTGTGGATTTTATAGCCAGGTTATAATGAAGGAAACGAGTACTATTCTAAGCCAATTGATGGGATGTAAAGAGTTCAGTTAAACATAGAGAGTGTACCACCCTTTTTTTTTTCAAACCTTTTTGCCGTTATAATCTTTTCACTTCAAAGTTCAACACTTCAACGTTCGGCTAAGATGAAATCATAGATTAAGATAAAAACTTCTGTAATGTCACTTCAATCATGAGACACATAGAATTTTCATTACTATTTGAGGTACAAAAATCAACTAGATTTATTAAAAATGCTAAACGATAATTTCATTTACTTAATTTCATAGCAATAATAAGTTCACGCAGCATTTCTTCTGAAAAATCCATTACATCTTCCTTTTCGACATTTTTCCAATTTTTAGAACAAATCTTTGATAAAAAATAAGCTAATGCTCGTTCATTTCTTAACATTGCACATTTCCAAGCTTTCAATGCAATTCTAATATTAGGATTCAATTCTTCAATTTTTGTCAAACAATAATGCTTCAAATCTGGAATATCATAAATATTGGACAAGATAATCAATCCTGTACAAATTTCAACATCCTGTGGGATTTCACAGTAGTAGAGAAAATTCATTAATGCTTGTATCCATTCAATGGGCTCTTCAATGAACAATTTATTTTCAGTTGATTCTTTCATTCCACTGTCTAATAAAACTTGAAAATGTTTCCATCTTGCTAAAAGAACTACTTTGTGCACTTTTATGGATGGTAAACTATCAATTGATCTTGCAGGTTCATCTAATCTTGGTTTTTTCCTAAAAGGTGAACCATCATCTTCATCTTCATCTTCATCTTCATTAGTTTCTTTCAATCCAATTATTTCAAAATCAGTGTGTTCCTCATTCTTCAATAATTTCTTGTAATTAATTAACAGATTAGATTCTTTGGTTTTTATATTTAGAGACATAAGTGAGCTGTATAGTTTATTATCTCCATATAACGCCCCATAATTTGGTATTTGAAATGAAACTAATTTTGTTAACCTCTTGTCAGCGCTCACCTTATCGTAACCTATCAAGTATAAAGTAGACATATGTAAATAACAAAAGGGCCAATAGTAGTCATTCATTGCTTCTTCTCCCAATTCACTTGCATCAATGATTTTGGTAAAACATCTTTTATAAAGATCTATCAACCCAATATAAGGCTTTGAGTTATTAGCATAAAAACTTCCATCACATGGAACAAAGACACCTAACAGTAGTCCAGAATTACTTGTTTCAACGATATGATGTTGTGCAGTAGTATCAGGATATCCATCAATTGAAACTGAGGTTTCTTGTGACTCTTTCAAATCGAACGCTTTTATATACGTTTGATTATAATTAAATCTGGGAAAAAACCAGATGTAAGAGTTGAATGAGTGAATTATACCATTTCGATTAATTCTGAAAAATCCAAGTTCTGACCAACCACTTTCATAATCATCATCAATTTCTTTTGAGGAACACAGAACCATATTTTGTCTACCATCATAATAAACTTCAGCGACAAAATAAATCGTTTCACTCACATCACAATTACAAACAGAAACGATTCTGTTCAAACTCATTTTATTCCTTAGTTTATTGTTGTTATAATTTTCAAAATACACAGAATCCCATGGTTTTGTTAGTCCTCTAATTGGAACATTTTCAGAATGATTCAACAATCTGTAATATTTCTCATTAACTTCAAATGTTTCATCATCACTAATTGTGGAAAGAAAGGAATTTGAGTTCTTAATATCACCGGTTTCAACTGATTCAGATAGTTTCCACTCGCCATTTTGTAAATTTAAAGTGTATAACTCTCGATATGAATCTTCAAGATTTGAAAGGAAAAAACATGATTGTTGAGAAGTCGATGAGCTCTTCAAAAAACTAGACATTGCTGATCTTGCACCGTATTCAGGAACATCACCTTTCAATTCTTTAATCGAACCCGACATCTTTGTTGTAGAGCTAACTGAATTGGACCAAGACGTACAGTTTATCACAATGAGATTAGATGTTTGTCATAAAAACACAATAAGGGAAAGCACATCTCGCTTTTATATCCGAAAAAACCAGCGTATCGGAATCAAATTAAAAGAGGCAAATTGAAACAAGCAAGAACTTCTTTGTTTACCGGTTGTTTGTTTGTTTGTTTGTTTGTTTTCATCATCTTCATCTTCGTCCCCTAGTAAATTACTTCCAGTGGTAATTATTATTACCCTGTCTTTTTTTTATACTGCTGTTACCCGCAGTTTCTTTTTTTGGTTGGAGCACGTCAGTATATCAAAATGGTATATGCACACTGCTGATAAGCTACCTTGAAACAAATCATAAGAGTAACATGAGTGGCAGTACTGTTGAATAGAGTGCTGCTTGGCTATTGAAATCTGCTTGCTTTTCTTTTACATAGATGCTTTTGTAATCACAGCTTGTGTACAAAACACGCTGAAAACATTAATGAATAGTTTTCTCGAGATAACGTCCAATTATGGAGTAGATAGAAACGATATTCGACCTGTATGCGAAGAGTTGAGAGCTGGTATCAAAATGTAGATCTACTTCAAGAAAACTCGGGATCAATTTGGTTGAGTTTGGAACTAACTGAAGGTTATTACAAGGGAAAAAAAACTCAAGCTCATGCAAAGTTCTTTTATTAGCTGCTATATCACTCTTGCAATTTCAATGGAAAATTCAAAGTAAGTTCAGCCAGTAAATCAATTGGTAAACTAGTTAAATCTTCCTTTCTAAGCATCTTCCAATTCTTATAACAAAACCTTGAAAGGAAATAAGCTAAAACTTTCTCATCATGTAAAGCTGCCAATTTCCAAGCTTGTAACGCAGACCTTACTGTTTTCTGATTAAACTTATTAGTTGAATAAATTGCCTCTAATGAACGTTTCTTCAAAATTGGAATATCATACATTTTGGACAAAATTACCAAACCTAAACAAATCTCAACATCATCTGGAATTTCACCACAATAGAAATACGTGACTAATGCTCTTAGCCATTCAGTTGGCTCTCCAATAAATAATTGATTGCTCGTTGATTCTCTCATACCACTAGATAGTAATACTTTGAAATAATTCCATCTTGCAAGTAAAATACTTTTGTGAACCTTCAAAGATCTAGATTTTTCCATCGTTACCTTTCTTGTTACACTAGTATTGAATTCATCTTCATCCACATCGTCTTTCAGCCCTATGATCTCGAAATCTGTAAACTCTTCATTTATCAATAGTTTTTTGAAATCATTACTTAAATCTTTTTCAGCTGTTGAAGAATAATCGACCCAGCTATGAACTGAGTATAACTTGTTTTGAAATTTTATCTCGCCGTAATCTGGTATTTCAATTGTCAGAATTTTGTTTAAATGCTCAGTACTTGCCTTTTGATGACCTATTAAGTACAACGTGTTTCCTTGTAAATAAAAGAAAGGCCAATAATAAGCTAACAACTCTTTACCTAGTTCCTCCAGATCAAAAACCATTGTGAAACACTTGTTATATAAGTCTATAATTCCAATGTATGGATCTGAGTTATTTTCTTGATCATTAATAGGAACAAAAACATCTAAAATGAAACCAGAATTGTTAGTTTCAACAAAATGATGAGAACCTGTAACTTTAGGGTACCCTTCAATATAGATCTCTTCATATCTGCTATCTTCTAGGTCTTGAACTAAAACGGTACCATGAAGACCTCTCAAATTCAACAACCAGAGATTATTATTAAAATAATGAATAAACCATTTTTCAGCGTAATCTTTTGATGTCAAAATCTCATGACTTTTCCAACCGTTCTTGGTTGAATTAATTCTTTGGAAATGCGCTATTCTATATTCTGAGGTTCTATTAGAATAAGAACTTCGACTAGAAGTTTTCCCAATGAAATAAATTTCCTCAATATCAGCGTCATCAGAAACACAGATATCTATAACTGACTCTGTAGGTTCTGCGACGCTCCCACTTATATGTATATCCATCCAACCTTGTCTCAATGCACCTGATCCAAATTCTGAGTTCTTAATAATTCTATATTTTGTTCCATCGACTTGAAGTGTTTCATCATCATTAATTGATACTAGGAATGCCTTTTGAGTTAATGCACCACTACTCTCACTTGATTCTAGTAGTTTCCATTCAAAATTGTTCAAGTCCAATTGGTATATCTCTTGCTCTTCACCATTTGGTGTGAAAAGACACGATCTTGGTGATGATTTCGTGTTTTTAAGAAACTTGGAGATGGCTGAAAATCCATTGAAAGCTGGAACTTGTCCTTGCAATTCTTTTATCAAAATTCCCATCTGCCAAATCTGGTTATGTGTGGAGTGATGAAACGTCTGTTAGCAGTCGATCCAGTTGTTCAGCTTCACAACAGCACTCTTTTTTTTTAAAAAATTCGAATCTTGGTGAAGAATTATTCACTGGTAAGGCCACTACATATAAAGATCGATCTATCTGTGTACATTTGATTGACAATGAAAGACTCTTATATGAAAACATTACGAATCATCACTCCATTGAAATGGAATATCCAATGCTAGTTTAATAACCAACTCTTTTGGTAAAGTCTCCAAATCTTCAGCAGTTAAGAGTTTCCAATTTCTATAACAATAATTTGAGAAAAAATAAGTTAATGCTTTTTCTTCATGAGTAGCTGCTAATTTCCAACCTTTCAAAGCGGATTTAATGGTTTCACCATCAATCATATCAGTTGAATAAATTTTTTGTAAACAGAGTTCTTTTAAAGTTGGAATGTCATAGATATTAGACAAGATAACCAACCCTGTACAAATTTCAACATCTTCTGGAATTTCATTGCAATAGAAATACTTTATTAATGCTCTTAGCCATTCAATTGGTTCATCGATGTATAATCTGTTTTCTGTTGATTCTTTCATCCCACTTGACAATAAAATTTTGAAATGTTTCCATCTTGCTGAAAGTATTGCTTTATGAACTTTCAAAACTGTAGAATCTTTACTGTTGTTTGTAGAAGTGGTCTTGCTTTTACAATTAGTCTTTCTTCTTTTAGATGGTTTATCTTGTTCTTGAACAGCGCTATCTTCAGTGTTTTCTAAACCTAATATTTCAAAATCTGTGAATTCTTCATTTTCTAATAAAGACTTATAATCACTGAATAACTCCTTTTGACTTTCCAAAACATGATGATCAACTGGGTTCATTTGAGAATAAAGCATATTCTCGGATTTCATAGCACCATAATCTGGAATTTTTAAAGAAAGTAAAGTTGTCAAATACCCATCTGATGAGTCTTTTTCAAGCCCAATCAAATAAAGATTTGGTGCTTGAAAATAAGCGTATTGCCAAAAATACTCTAACAAGCTGTTCCCTAATTATTTGCCATCAAATATCATTTGAAAGCACTGGTTATAAAGATCAATCATACCAATATAAAGCTTCCTATTATTCTGAGTAAATTCACTATCAATTGGAACAAATACATCTAAAACAAATCCTGAATTGTTAGTTTCAACAAAGTAATGAAAGCCAGGTGCTTGAGGGTATCCTTTAATTTTCACTGACAGGTTTTTTTTGCTCTTCAAATCAAACACTTCTAAATTACTTTTTGGATCAATTGCTTACATGGTCCAAATACGTGAGTCAAAATAGTGAATGTAATCTTTTTGTGATGCAAAGTTGCAAATCCTCACAAACACTGCTTGATCCGTAAACACTTTTCTATTTAAGTACCATAGAGGGTACAACAATTTTTCATCTTCTTTTTTATTTACAGTGAGCATATATATGCTATCCCCATCTTCAGAAACGCACACATCTTTCACGGCGTTGATGGTTTCCTTACGGACCTGATAGTACTTGTTATCATTCGCTAAGTAGTATAATAACGTTTGTTTCCAAGGATGATTCAATAATGATTCTGAATTTATTAGGTCTCTAAATTTACATCTATTGATCTCAGTCAAGTTGTTGTCATTGAGCTTTATCAAGAACGATTCCATAAGTTCACCAACACCACCAGTCTCAGCTGATCCAGTTATTGTCCATGAACCCTTTTCCAAGTCTAAAGTATAAAGTTGTTGACTACCATCTTCAGTTGTTGGTAAAAACAAAAAAACAGGAGTCTCAGAGGTAGAATATCTGATATTTTTGAAATCTGGAAAAGAGCCGGTGATCAATGGAATATCTCCTGTAAGCTTCTTTATCAAACAGGTCATTTCAGTTGCTTCAATTTGATCTGTCGTGTTGATCAAAATATTTCTTTAAATTCAAGCTCATCACCTCAACAGTCTTAAGGATTTCGATAGAAAATAAATTAAGCGGTAAGGACACTACTCCAATATCAGTCTGGTAAAGGACACATCTTTCACTACATCTAATTCATAGTTCACCAGAATAAACTTCATTTATGATCACATTCACCCTTCAGTCTTTGAACTGAATGGATGCAGCAGCTCCAATAACTAACTCATGTAAAAATTCTTCTGGTATACCAATTAAGTCCGATCTTCTTATGTTATTCAAATCTTTATAACAAAACTTTGATAGAAAATATGCCAATGCTCGTTCATTCTTCAACATTGCCCATTTCCAAGCTCTCAGAGCATTTTGACCACTAGGTTCTAATTCTTCAATTGCAGTCAAACAGTAATCTTTCAAATCTGGGATATCATACATATTGGATAATATAATTAAGCCTGTACAAAGTTCAACATCTTGTGGAATTTCATAACAGTAGAAGAATTGCATCAAAGCACGAAGCCACTCAATTGGTTCATCAATAAACATTCTGTTTTCTGTTGACTCTTTCATTCCACTATCTAACAATATTTGGAAATAAGTCCATCTTGCCAAAAGAACTGATTTGTGCACTTTCAGGATCAATGAACTGTCTGAAAAATGTACGTTTCTAGTTGTTTCAGTTGTTGTTAATTCCTCGTAATTGGTATTCACACCGACTATTTCAAAATCAGTGTGATTCTCTCTCACTAGTAATGATTTGAAATCTCTCAACAATCTGCTTCCTTTAAATCTGGCTAGTAGTTTAGTGTACTTCCACTTGTTGTTTATCCGGATTGAGTCATATAGAAATTCATAGTCTGGTATGTTCAAAGATAAAAGCTTTGTTAAAAACTTCTCATCCTTTGTTTTCTCATAACCAATTAAATATAACGTATATTTCTTCAAATAGAAAAGAGGCCAGTCGTAGTCCTTAAATGACTCTCCCAAATCAATTTCATCAAATATAAATGTGAAACATTTTTTGTAAAGATCAATTAACCCAACATAAGGTTTTGACCTATTCATATCCGAACCATCATTATTTCCAACAAAGACGTCTAAAAGTAACCCAGCGTTATTTGTTTCAACAAAATGATGCATTCCTTTTGTTTTTGGATATCCTTCTATTCTAGCTGGGGTAACTGATGATGGTTGGTCTAGATTAAACACTTTCATTGCATCTTTAGGATAAAATTTGGGGAACAACCAAATACAAGAATTGAAATGATGAATTTGAACATTTTGAACAGATTGATAATTAAGGGACTTCGAACGATGTGAATGCTTATCATTGTTGTTGCAGTTTTTTATAGAAACAAAAATTGGGGTTTTTCTATCTTCGAGGTGAATGATACCAATGAAATGAACACTTTTACCGTCATCTGAGCTACAGATGGAGACGACATCACGCAATGGAGTTGAGATCTGGGTTCCCTTTTGATAAGTCTGAAAATTTAAAGAGTTCCATGTATCTTTTGATTTTCGGGACGTAGTGCTAGGTTTTGAGTTCTCAAAAAGTCTGTAATTTCTTCCACAAAGTTCAAATGTTCTATGACCATCAAGTGTAACAAGAAAGGTTCTTGAGTTATCAATGACCTCACTGCTAGCTGAATCTATTAGCTTCCAGTCACCATCTTTTAAATCCAAAGTGTATAACTTTCTATTCGAGTTATTAACAGCTGAGACAAAAACGCATGATCGTGAAGAGGACTTGAAGTTTTTTGCAATGCTTGAGACTGCTGACTTATAATCAAACTGAGGTAGATCACCTCTAAGATTCTTAATAATTGGAATATCCATGAATTGCTTGATTTTTTTGATGTTGAAATTAACTAATTTTAAGCGTTGTTGGCGCACAGAAATGAGTGATTGAAAACATTAAAGCTGAAATTAATGATTACAGCGCTTTGGTCTCAGGTAAGAGACTCTGCACTCATCAATCAATTAGTGCAAGTTAACAACTTTTTAACCCAATTCAGAATTTAAAAATGGTGACAGCATTTTTTTACCGGAAGAAGAAAAAATTAACAGATTAATGACACAAAATTCTTTGATGATCAATGATTATTCCACAACTGCAACAACCTTCACTAATTAAGTGAGAAAATACTCAAAAGCTTCTATATTCAGTATGGTGCCGATACCGACCATACTGCACCAAGATCAAACAGTTCCTCTCAATAGCTTAATCAAAAAATCTTTTGGAAGAGAGTCTAAATCATCCACTGTTAAAAGCTTACGATTCTTATAACACAAATCTGATAAAAAATAACTTAAAACTTTCTCATTTCGCGTGATTGCTATTTTCCAACTTTTCAGAGCTGATATAGCTGTTTCATAATTGCTTTCATGAGTGGTACAAATTTGGTTTAGACAACGTTCTTTTAAATTTGGAATGTCATAAGTATTGGATAATACAATCAATCCTGTACAAGTTTCAATATCTTTTGGAATTTCATTGGTGTAGAAATAATAAACTAGTGAGCGCAACCATTCAATTGGTTCTTCAATGAACATTTTATTTTCTGTTGTTTCCTTCATACCACTGGATAGTAAGACTCTAAAATATTTCCATCTTGCTAAAAGTATTGCTTTATGGACTTTTAAAACTGTTGATTTTGCTAAAACAGAACTTTTTTCTTTTTTGCCTGAGCTTTTAGTACGAACTGAAGCTTTGTCTCCATTAATTTTTCTTTTTTTCCTTGGTTCCTCTAGCTGCAATTTGCCAATCTCTTCGATATTCTCTAAACCAGTGATCTCAAAATCTGTAAATTCTTCACTATTGAACAAAGACCTGTATTCTTCTATTAGTGGATGTTTATTACTCCATCGATCATTATCAGAAAGCTTGAACCAGTGATAAAGTGAGTTTTGAGGTTGAGTGATTCCGTAATCTGGTATTTCTAAGGATAGTAAAGTTGTCAGCAGTTTATATTCACTTCCTTTTTCATAACCAATTAAATAAAGTTTGGATCTTTGATAATAAACAACCGGCCAGTGATAATTCAGTAAATTGTTCCCTAGTTCTTTAGCATCAAATATCAATTGAAAAGATTTCTTGTAGAGATCAATAAGACCGATGTAAGGTTTTGAGTCATTTTTAATGAACTAATCATCAGTTGGAACAAATACATCCAAAATAAAGCCTGAGTTATTAGTTTCAACCAAATGATGTAACCCAGGAAGACTCGGGTATCCTTCAATTTTGATTGGATTTAAAGTCTCTTTTTTTTTCAAATCTAGTATCTTCAAACTACCATCTGGATTATAAGTTCTCATTTCCCAAATATGATTATTAAAGTGGTGAATGAAAAAAGAATCTTCAGTGCTAATTAAATCAATTGTTTCAGAATCCTCTATATTAACTTCCACTAGACCATGACAGTTATCCAATTGTTTAACGCGATATAAGATAACAACTTTTTGGTTATCTTCTTCCTCTTGTTCTTCCTCCTCTTGTTCTTCCTCCTCTTGTTCTTCCTCCTCTTGTTCTTCTTCAGATGAATCTCCAAGGAGACTAGATTCTCCCTTTCTCACTTCTGCCAGGAAAAATATATCGTCGTCATAAGAATTGTCTGAAACACAAACATCTAAAACTCTGTGTATCTTCTTATAAGTGGAAGAAAGATATTTTTCGTGGTCATAATCATCATAGTCATACCGGTCATGTCTAGAACCGTAGGTAAATTCAAAATCTAAGATACTTTTACTCAATAGATGTTCTTTATTGGTTGATTCTCTGCATCCAAATTTATTGACTTCAATCAATTTCTTATCCTTTAGTTTCACAAAGAAAGATTTGAACTTGTAGTCACCATCACCATTTGATGATTCTTGGTAATTCCATGATCCTGTGTCCAGGTCTAAATTGTACAATTCTTGAAGACCGTTTCTACGATTCGGTGAAAACAAATAAGATGGAGATTCAAGATTTGTGTATATGTGGTTTTTGAAAGACGATGAGTACGCTTCAAACTCTGGAATGTCTCCTTCTAGCTTCTGAATCAAACAACTCATCGCTCGTGGGACTTCTTTGTATTCTTCTTCCTGGTTGTTTACGGTGATTTTGCACTGTATTTCAATAAAAGTTAAAACCATTTGCTAATTATATGGAAGAGAACTTCAATATCAAAGTGGTACAGGACACACTTTTATCTACAAGATTCAATTGAACACAATAATCAACTCTGTTTACTATGGGAGTGAGCACCATTCACTTGAGTAATTACATAGGAGCACCAATAATGAATTCACGTAATAGATTGTTTGAAAGATCCATCAAATCAGCTTTTCTTGAATCACTCCAATTCTCTAGTGTGATAAAACTGTGATAGAAAATATGCCTGCAATGGCTTGTGGGATTTCATAGCAGTAGAAAGATTGCATCAAAGCACAAATTAGCCTATAAGTACTCAAAACTCTCTTAATACGAGTAGCTAGTGCCACTCTGCAACTTTCCTACAGCTAAATTTTTCTTGCAAAGTATCAAATTCAAAGCTAATTTGACAACATTTATTTGGATAAACCATCATCAAATGGTGCCTGTATGATAAGTTCTTGCAAAAAATCAATTGGGATGTTTTGTAAATCAGATTTTTGTAAATGTTTCCAATCTTTGTGACAAAATTTTAATAAAAAAACAGCTAATTCTATCTCACTGCGTGACATTGCTAGCGTCCATGCTGCTAATGCTTTGTGTATTCAAGGGTTCAAATTTTCAATCATTTCAAAACAATTTGCTTCTAATTCTGGAATATCATACATTCTAGATAAAATAATCAACCCAGTACAGATTTCAACGTCTTTCGGAATCTCGTTAGTATAAAAAATAAGAAATCAAAGCACGTAAAAGATCAATCGGCTCCTTCATGAAAAGTTTGTTTTCAATTGACTCTTTCATACCACTGGATAATAAATTTTTGAAATATTTCCATCTTGCCAAAAGAACACTTTTATGAACTTTCAAAATCGACCTGCTTTTAACTTCAATTGTCTCAACTTTGCTTTCGTCATCTTCATACACGTAGTCTTCATCGTTTTTTGCCAAACCAACAATTTCAAAATCAGTAAATTGTTCATCTTCAAACAGTGACTTATAATCATTCAGTATTGGTTGTTGGCATTTCACAGATGTAGTAAATTTTGATCCAGGTGCTGAACTAATATCTTGTTGCGTAACATCATACTCTGGAATTCTCAAACGTAAAAAGGTGGCTAACAATGATTTTGTATCACCTTTTTCATGACCAATTAAATATAACATGGATCCTTGGAAATAAATGAAGCGCCAGTAACAGTCGAGCAAATGTTTTCCAATGTCTTTCTCATTAAATATTAAGTGAAAACAATGATGGTAAAGATCAATCAATCCAATGAATGGCTTTGACTTTTTTCCACTGAACTGAGTATCGATTGGAACAAAAACATCTAAAATGAACCCTGAGTCACCAGTTGTAACCAAATGATGTTTACCTTTCCCTCTTTCTGAATAGCCTTTAATATCACAATAACTTATAGTTTGAATGAACAGTTTAGTTAGATTTCTATCTTGCCAACGAACACAGAAAGCTTTCTTGGGGTCTAGTTTATTGATCAAATAGATATAAGAATCCAAATGATAAATGATGAAACTTCCCGGTGATTCAGTACTTTCAGTGAAAGTAAGCTCAACTCCGCAATTCCAATTAATAATGCTAGATCTCGACGTGGCATTATTTGTGTCGATATATGCAATGAAATATCTTGAATAGAATGTACTTGTTTCAATAATAGCATAGACTCTGTGTTCTTTAGCAGAGACACAGACATTATGTATTTTCTTGAGAACACCAAAATTTCTATTCACCACTATTTTGACCATGGATTTGAATCTTGATCTATATTAAAATTTGAATGACTCAAAAGTTTGGCGTTTGCTTTGAATTCTTTAGTATCTTTAGTGATCTGTAGTGTTTCATTGGCACTGATAGTTTGTTCTGGTACAAAATCAAGGGTATCATCACATTTCGATAGTCTCCAAACAACATTTTCCAAGTCTAGTTTGTATAATTCTTGAGGTGAGTCTGAGTCTTTAGGGTTTGTGAAGAAAAGACATGATTGCTCAAATTCTGATGGGCATTTGAAAAATGTAGATATGGTTGAGCTATTGCCATACACTGGAATGTCTCCTTTCGACTTTTGAATCAATGGAGTGTCGTCCATGTCCATTTCAATTTTGTTACTTGTATGAAGGAGGTGAAGATATCTTGAAGTCAAATGAAAAAAACAAGATTAAACAATAGCATTGAGCTCCATGTACTTGAGTACTTCATCCCCAGTACACTTATAACAAGCAGCTGAGGAAAACAAGGTTTATATTAACAAACAATAATCGTCCTTGTACTGGTCTTCAACCTGGTAAGAACACTACTCCAATATCAAAGTGGTACAGGACACACTTTTATCTACAAGACTTTGAATTAATTGCAATAGATTCAAGTTTACTACCTACTCTCTGACCTCAATGGTTACATTGGAGCACCAACAATTAATTCACGCAATAAATCCTCTGAAAAATCCATCAAATCAGCCTTTCTTATATCATTCCAATTCTCATAGCATAGCTTTGATAGGAAATAAGCTAATAGCTTCTCACTCCTCAACATTGCACACTTCCAAGCTTTTAATATATTTTTTACACTTGGATTCATGTATTCAATGGTTCTCAAGCATTCATCTTTCAAGGTTGGAATATCATACATATTGGATAATATAATTAACCCTGTACAAATTTCAACATCTTGTGGAATTTCACAGTAGTAAAAAAAGTTCATCAGCGCACGTAACCATTCAATTGGCTCTTCTATGAAGAGCTTGTTTTCAGTTGACTCTTTCATTCCACTATCTAACAAAATCCTAAAATGTTTCCATCTCGCTAAAAGTACAGCTTTGTGAACTTTCAAAACTGATAGATCATTGATCGTTGTATCGCCGCCAATGTTAACTTCTGCTTTTAGTAGCTGGTTCTTCTCATCTTCATTGTTTTCGATCACTTGCAATCCTGTTATCTCAAAATCTGTGTGGTTTCCATCAAGTAACAACATTTTGAAGTCATGTAATAATTCACGCTCTTTTGAACCGCTTCTATTTTCTGACCCAATCTGCTTTTGGTATAATCTGCTGTTATGGTACATGGATCCATATTCTGGTATACTTATTGAACATATCTTTGTCAACGAGTGATTTCCTGATTCGTGCCCAATTAAGTATAATGTGTTCCTGTGTAAACAATAGAAGGGCCAGTTGTAATTCAAAAAAGCCTCTCCCAGATCATCATCATCAAATATGAAGCAAAAACACTTCTTGTAAAGATCTATCAACCCAATATACGGCTTGGATTGATTCTTATCAAAACTATCATCACATGGAACAAAAAGGTCTAAAAGTAGTCCAGAGCTATGAGTTTCAACATATTGATGCTTCCCTTTTGTTCTTGGGTATCCATTGATCTTGACATCTGAGATGACTGGTGAAGATTGATTAGCAAATACTTTTATTATTCCGGTAGGATCATATTTTGGGAAAGACCAAATACAAGAATTGAAATAATAAATTGTGAAAAGCTCATATGAGACTTCAAAAAACCCAAGGAACAAAAAAGTTTTGTTAATTCCTTTTGCACTAGAGCAAATAATAGTTTTGTTATAACCATCCATCCTAATTTTACCAACAAAATAAATTTTGTCATCTGTATCACAGCAAGCTGAAAGAATTTCTTCTAACTGTAGTGCAATTCTCGATATTTTCTGATAATTATCAATGATCACACGTTTCAATGGTTCTGTCAACCCATGAACTAGCTCGGTTTCTGAATAGTTTAGGAATCTATAAGAAGTTCCATTAAACTCAAACATTTTACCACTGTTGAGTGTAACTAGATGTGTTCTTAAATTTGAAGGATTATTAACAGATCCTGATAATTTCCATTCTGCATTTTGTAAATTCAAAGTGTATAACTCTTTATGTGAATCCTCAAGATTTGGAAGGAAAAAACAAGATTGAACGGGTTTTATGTGCTTTAAATAACCAGATATTGTTGATTTCTCACCAAAACTAGGAACATCTCCTTTTAAAGTTCAAATTAATGGGCTTTCCATTATCAACTAATTTAATTAATTATAGGAGCACTAGGATAAAGAAGACTAGCAGGATGAGAAAAAAAAAATCTTTAATATGCTAGAACCAGCTGCTCAATATAAATGATCAAACCCTTTTCTTTAGCTTTTGATGACTTATTTGCTTTAAGGAAAGCAATTATCTTTATCTTAAGACCATAATATAATTAAATTTGAATCCATTTTATGACAGCAACAAACATTTTATTTCCTTAAATGGAATAAATTACCATTTTGACACAAAATTTTGCCATTTAAATTTAATCAGCTCTAGTATGTTTTAGACTTCGGGAATTGACCGTTACAATAAAGAACATGAGCTGTTAAATGTATAACTTAAGTTTTAATACAAACGTTAAGCCTTTACACCAATAAATTTGCATTATTAAATTAAAATAAAAGCTACACACTCGCAGGAAGCAACTTTAGAGTTTATAGCTAGCACA